>JADBJO010018660.1:0-22500 GCA_016801955.1 Conus betulinus
ATTTTCATTTGATACTTCGGAAAAACATAACCCATATCCTTATACTTGTTTTCATCCTGCTCCATACGCCCAGAATACACTACAAAACCACTTCTCCACGCGTTTGCTTGATTTTTTTTAATAACTTTAGTTTTTGTTATGATTTTTTCATTTTATGTTTCATTCCAGTTTTCTAAAAGCAGCAGCTTGCATAGCCATAGACGATAATGTACAGACAAACAGAAATTTGACGAATCATTCAGTAAGCCTCTTTCCATCAGTTCCCTGATTATCGTGTTATTATATTCCTTGATCTTCGTTCCGCCAATAGATTATCTTTTCTTGTCAGTGGCTAGAAAAAATGTAGACCTGTTTTCATATGTATGAAATACATAACAGAAAAAAAGGACGTGGTAGGCATACGTGGAATACGGTATCATAACAAGGATATGGATGTAGATGTCGCACATATGGATCAGGTCATGCTGTTTTCACCAAAATGGAATTCGCATGACGTCCTGTACGTGGTATGAAAAAGGAGTTGGAGCCCCACAGGTGTTAAGTTTAAGGGCGATAAGCACAGGTTAAGGTTGACGCCATACACAGTGTAATGAGAAAGATTACGTGCACGGTTGAATGAAGACAGCACTTTGTACCTTGACAAGGGCGACATTCCGCACATTTTAACAAGACAGTGTTACACATTCTTTATAAAAGACAACATTTTGAACAGTTTACAAAGAGCACACATTGTTTTTAGTAATGTTACAAAACACAATATCACACATAGCGGTGGACATCAGTGTGGAATTCCTCTGCCTGAATTCTATTAGTTCTAAGACTAGCAGGTCAACAGATAACATGATCACAGGCTGGCAGGTCGACGGGAGATGACAGAACAGAACCAGAACGGCAGGGCACCTGAAAGTTACATTGCCTTGGGTAATGTCCGCCTTGTGGCAACATAGAAAACACGCCCAGGTACAGTTATGTCTGTATGTTAAAATAAAAATCTGTGGATGTCGACGACATACAGACACACAAATGTATAACTTCCCGAGTGTGATATGCGGTGTTTGTATGCCTAACTGTGGGTATAATGATTATACATAGGCGTGGATGGAGATGAAACACTGATGAAGATGATACCTTTAACAAAGATAAACCGATCAGCAACCGCATCGGATCTCCAAACCTGTAACGAAGGAGGAAAATGATCAACTCCTTAACTATGATAATAGTCACGTTGATAACGTGAACAGAATAACATCGAAACTGCGGTGATGGCGCAGGTATAACCTAGAAGATAAGCATTGACATTATGACACTGATTATTGCATATAGTAAACAAACATATTAAAAATGGATATATCTTCTGTGAGGATCTACCTCAGAATATACCCTGCTGGTCCAACAGAGAGGCCTGGCGAGCGTGGTGTTAATCACTTGTTCCGAGGGTCCTAAGAAAGTAGTGTTGAGCACAAAACACGGTGTGAACAGGACACAAGACAGACTCGACAGATGATAAGTACGTCAATGATGCAGATGACTCTTACCATACCATACCATACCATACCATACTGCTACAGACTGGATTAGGCTATTTCGTGAGCCTTTAGTCTGATCTTTTTCAAGCAAAACTGGTAATTCCTACACTATAAACTTTTTTTGCGTGGGTGATGATAGCGCCCGAAATCTGAAAGTTTATCTAACCACGTATTTACGGTCTGCCCAATGACTATCCAGATTGGCATTAAAGCTGTCGAGAGATGGTGCATTAACCACTTTCTCTGGGAGCTCGTTCCAAGGATTCACCACTCTATAGGCGAAATAGTGCTGGCGCAGTGAACTATCACAAAACCTTTTCCTAAGCTTCAGATTATGCCCACGGGTCTGCTTAACACTATTTTCCATCATAAGAGGACTCTTCGCATTGTATAGCCCATGAGTGAACTTGTAGGTTTTAATCATGTCACCCCTGTCCCTCCTGTACTGCATGCTGGGGATCTTCATTCTGGCAAGTCGCTCTTCATAGGGACAGTCAACCAGACTAGGAACCATCTTTGTTGCTCTTCCTCTCTTTCGATTACTTCTCCTTGGTCGACTTCGCCTGGGGATCTCCCAGTATGGCGTGATGGTTTGAAGGTGATGTTCGACGATGGAATCTAAATATAAACAACTTCACGGAACGTACACAAAAGACGATGCCCTGCTCACACTGAAGAACGATGACTCCCCCCGACCGTTTTGTGACTCTTAGAAACGGACCCGTATCCAAAACATTCTGCGCATAAGCTCTTTGGGATCCAAAATTGTTTCAGATTTCATTTTTGTTTCTATGGCAAAAATATGTACGTCAAAAAAAAAAATTGTTACACCCACCCAGTCCATGTCAGCCTTACCTTCCAAGCCCCTTTTCTCACACCCGCTCCAGCTCGACTCAATCCATGCCATCCCTGCGTCGGCCCCTCCTGTCCACACACACCGCACTCCAACCTACATCGTCCGTCTCTCTCCCTTTGCTGTATATACCTGCCACAAACGAAGCAACCCCTCATCACTTCCTCAAAACGCCAAGCCACATCCCAACCCAATCCCTCTCACAATCCCCTCCTATTCCATTCCAGACCATCCTGGACCAACCCACGATCTCCTTTAAGTCGTCAACATCCCGCCGTCACCCCTACCTGAGGCCAAAACGCCACCACGACATCCTTCCTTCAAGAACTATGCTGAGGCACGAAAACCATTCCTCTCGAACCGTCGTCTGAAATTTACCTTGGACTACTGTTTGAATCCATCCTATGAACCCCCAAAACCCTGCACTTGACTGTGATTTTGACCACAAGTTTCAAATGACCACCCCAGTTCCATTCCACCCTTGGCAATTCGTATTCTTTCCCATTTGAACAATGCAAATCTAGACACTGGAGTGGTGTGTTATTAACCCTGATGACCATCCTGGACTTCTACTCCAGAGATATCTGGTTTGATTTAGCCACGTACCGTTAAGATTCCAGTAGCTCCTTGGCTCTCTAGAACTATTATCATGTAATTCAGTACAGCCCCAGAGGAAATTGTACAGAACCCTTAAAAACCAAAATTGTAAATTCTCATATTACACCTCAGTTTGCGTCTCTCTCTCTCTCTCTCTCTCTCTCTCTCTCTCTCTCTCTCTCTCTCTCTCTCAGTTACATTTTAACCTGTTGTCTTCAGAATGCAAATCTGTGCCATAAACATGATCGAAGTGTTTCTGATGTTCATCTCATATATTTACTTCTTCACGTTGTATTACGTGACTTATCTTGAATAAAGATGCTTTCTTCGAAAAAAAACAAACGGAAAATGAACTGACTGGGCTATCGGCATGTGTGTGTGTGTGTGTGTGTGTGTGTGTGTGTGTGTGTGTGTGTTTGTCCAGGCTGACAACTGACCTTTTCATTGAAGACGCCCAAAAGTGTGAAGAACTCGAAATTGCGTGCCCCGAAGCAAAAGTTTCCATTTTTTTCAAGCCCGAACAGTAAATGCTAAACAAACAAAAACTGCGAATTTTCAGGGTCACTTGTGCAATTATATCACCCCCCCCCCCCCCCCCCCCCCAACCAGCTGGCAAACCTGACTATATTTGTAAAATCTCTACACACAGTCTGCCACGAAGACTGTTCGTGATGTTTGACGGAAGTAAAACATACTACTCACACACTGACGTACGCAATATTCTTTGTAAAACACACACACACACACACACACACACACACACACACACACACACACACACACAGAGAATATCACCCTGAGGTACGGTAAGCTAAGCTAATGTTGGCTTATAGCCCAGCCGACAACAAAGGGCCATATCAGGGCTGTGACCTCGTTACAATCAACTCACAAGGTAAGGTAATGTTGATTATAGTCCAGCCGACCGCAAAAGGCCATAAGTCATCAAACACACACACACACACACACACACACACACACACACACACACTTTTCACACATCTCTTTAAAAGACACCTTCTAAAACGTACCAAAAACTTCGTTAAAAATCTTTCTTCCGTAAAATCTTGGAACACCCACCAAATGTCAATCTCTTACTCAAAGATCTCGTCATGTTGGACATCTCTGAACATCTGCTGTAAAATATGTATGTCTCACATCGTGCAAGTCCCAACAATCTAAAAGAATGTTTCACTGTGAGTGGAACATGACATGAAATGCACCACGGATCTTCTTCACCTTTTAAAAGGTAAGAATGGGTATAAAACGAGTGGCCTGTGTGCAAACGGCACAGGACTGTTTCTTCTTCATGGCCGCCCTCTGCAACACGATAAAATCTCTTTCAGGTTTTGGACGGGTTTTAAATAGTTTCTTATCCGTCTGCGAGTTCCTCTTGCCAGAGGTCTTTGACGTAGTCCTGTGTTTTGGGTTTCAAATCAGTATGAGCAATAGACAACCTGCTCAACTTTTCCTTTGTGGCACTCTTGGCAAGATCAACCACCTCGTTGTCTCGAATGCCCACATGGCTGGGAACCCAAGCAAAAACTATGTTGTATCCATCTGATTTCAGCAAGGTGTATAGTTCGAAAACTTTCAGCAGCTGAGATTACGGCCGACAATGGCCTCCAAAGCAGAAAGGGAGTCTGATAAAACGAGGAAGTCTTTATGTTTGGATTTACAGACCATTGAAAGAGCCAGGACCAGGGCTGTCAGTTCAGCAGTATAGATGGAGCTGTCAGTTGGAATGCGTTCAGAACATCTCTGAGGGGGAAATCACCCTGAATGTTCGCTCTCTTTGACACCAAAGTTTCCGATTTGAGAGACGATTTTAGACATGCGCTCAAACTGAAAATCATAAAACGTTGCCGCTTTTTCGGCCCCGGCTATGCCAAAGCCAAATAGCTGTCAGTCCTTACCCCGTAGGTCACACATCACAATTAGAACAAGCACCTAGATGCTAATTATGTAAGCGTTTTGAGTCATACCACAGGACTAAAACAAAAAATAAACCAAAGACTAGCTCCCAAAGAATCATAATACATTCAATTATTTCGAAAGATTTCTACCAATTATGTCTCCGACAGTCCGACTAATTAAAAAAAAAAAAAACATTACTGACCCCAGAATTCAGAGCGCAGCACTCGACTGCGATCCTACAGTTAAACCAACCGAGTTTTTCTCAGTTTATGCTGTTCTCTTTTCAATCTGTTTGCGTAGAGCCATCTGATATTGCTATGTGTGTGTGTGCGCGCGCGCGCGCCGCGCGCGTATGTGTGTGTGTGTGTGTGTGTGTGTGTGTGTGTGTGTGTGTGTGTGTGTGTGCGTGCGTGTGTGCGTGTAATGACGGAGGAATTGTTAGCCTGCACTTGTTTTCCACTATCACATTGCTCAAGAGAGAGAGAGAGAGAGAGAGAGAGAGAGAGAGAGAGAGAGAGAGAGAGAGATTTTTAAAACCTTCTGTCTGTATAGAAAAATGTACTACGGAAGGCACTGATGCACAGATTTCTGGAGTGCTCCCTTCCTCATGTCGTCCCCCCAAATTTCCCATTCCTGACGCGTCGACGACCTCCCTCACCTCCCACTCCCCTCCTTCTCGTCCCCACACTCCCTTCATTTTCTACAGACACATCACTCCTGGTAAGTTTCAACTGCGGCAACCGAGGACATTTTTTTTGGGAGGGTGGGCGGGATGGGGGTGGGGGGGGGGGGGGGGGGGGGGGGGGGGGGGTGGGATCACCCCGTGATTGTGTAGTACAGGGAAAGGAGACTAGGAGAGGCAGGTAAGCGGGGAAGGGGAGGTGCCAGGTGGGGTCGAGAATAGATTTATGTGCAAAACGTTTTGAATTTTATCTGCACCACCTCCACCTCATTTATCTCAAAGCCCTCTCTCTCATGGGAATTTTGGCCATCGTGTTCAATGACTACACAAGCAAGTATTCTGTAACTAGCTATCAAATTAAAACAAACCAGACATTTAGGAATCATCATGGAAAATGCACGTGTTTCATATTCATAAGAAATGAAATTGTGTTGTCTGTTTATGAAAATCAAGGCCAACTGTTGCAATGTTCATTCGTTTCTGATTGAAAGTTTAGTTGCTTAGAAGAAAATGTCATGCGCGCATAAACAGCCGCAGATTGTTAGGAATTACTTTTGATTTTTTTCAAGGATTACACCACTTTACCCTAACAACTGAAAGCGAAAGATGTAGCATCTATCTGTGTTCCATCATAACTGTTATGAGTTTGTTCCCAGCTGTGTGCAGGCAGTGTGTGGGGGAAAGCGGGTGGTGTCACTCATTCTGTCACTTCCTGATGAGGTCTATAGTCTAACCATGAGATGGAGTCTCTCCTGGCATACACGATCAGTTTGAAACGAAACCATTCAGAGGCTACCAAGCATACCTTCCCTTAATTAATTGTTCAAACAAAAAAGGATCGACTGAAAAAAAAAAGCACGTGTCGGTCAACTGACAGAGTTTGGACAATGTTAAAGAGTATGAAGCGATTTCCATGCCAGCAAACGATTAAGTGTAAAACATTGAGGTACCAAGCACCTTGCTATAGGACTTGAAGACCACCTTTTAGTGACTGACCGGGTAGACCAGGGAGGCTTACACAGACCTTCAACTTAGCCCTTAACAACTGGAAGTGATTGTCTGGATAGATTACAGACTCTCACAACTTAACCTGAAGAACTTCAAGTGATGGGCTGGGTGGATCAGGAAGTGTACACAGACCATCGCTTATCACTTCACATAGAACTGAAGAACTGGAAGTGACTGGTTGAATAGATCAGGGAATTTTACACAGATCCTCGCGTGTCACTTCCTCGGAATCATTACAGACACAAACATCAACATCAGAATCTAAAATCAACGCCAGCTATATGCATTCTGACGTGCGCCATTCTGACTTCTGCCTGTACGTCTTGTGGACTCACAAACAGGCCACGTTCTTGTCAATATTCCACCATTTTCATTTCTGTAAACTCAAAAGTACAGCTAATTTCACATGAGCATCGCCGCCTTTTCGTGTGAACATACAATTTTTCACACTTTCTTCATTATTCTATTTGGCTCCGCCTTTAGGGAACAAAGCCTGATATTTGTTTGCCGTTTTAATTTTCTTTTGGAGGTGTGTGTGTGTGTGTGGGTGTGTGTGTGTGTGTGGTGTGTGTGTGTGTGACAGACACAGAAGGGGGTTGAGAGGCAACATTTTTGGTGTGCATGAGAGGGTGGACATGTAATAATGGGATGGCAAGCTTTCTGTCTGCTATGCAAAGGTGAGAATTATTATGTCAGATATTTTATCTGATGTGCTGTAAATGTGTGGTAACATTTTAAGTGACTGCATCACCTGCATTATTGCATAGTCAGCACAGCATGATGGAAACACAGATAACAGGTACAGGTGAGGAAAGGTAAGAGGTAGCGGCGGACCCTTGTGTGGGCGAATAGGATGAAAAAGGAAGGTGGACATAGAAAAAGTCAGCTGGCTCACTGTGTTGGTTCCATCAATCGATTTATGGTGGACTGGGCTGTTGATATGCTGACTGCAGTTATACCAGGTTAGAGATTCTGATGGAGAAATTTGTGTTGGATACTAGTCACCCTCATATAATTTGTAAATGCAAACAAAGACAAAAAAAAAAAAACAAGAATAAGAGGAAGAATGAAAGAAAATTTAAAAAGTAAACAAAAAGATAAAGTGAAAAGAAAAAAGAGAGCACCAATAAACACATTATGTGTAATCAGGACAAGTGTGTCTGCTCCTTACGATCCCAGTTCTGTCCTGTCTGACCCCCACCTCTCTTTCCCAGTTTAGCCATCCCTCATCACCCACTCTTCTTCCCCTCAATACACATCCCTCTAGCCATTCGATTGTTCACCCCCTATCCCACCGCCACCCCTTCCTTCGTCCCCCCCCCCCTCCCCTCCTGAGCAAACACAGATGGTGTTAAGGTCCACACTCAAGAACTTCTTCGGGTTCAAAGTCCACACACAGAGTGTCACAGATGGTCACTTTCGTTCTTTCTTTGGTTATCTTTCTTGTTTGTCACGTGGTCATTCAGTCAAACCGTTGCGAACGTAATTTGATTTTTACACGGCAAGTGCGCGCACGGACGTTTGCAGACGAATTGTTTGAAGTTGGGTTTTCTTTATTTGCGGATCGTAAAACAAGCTACTAAATCCAGAAATGGTGAGCAACTTTAAGATTTTGTGTACATTATCAAGTTGTGTGGGTTTCGCTTTCTTTTTATCTTCATATGCAAGTGTATATAATCTTTATGTTTATTATTCACGTGGGCAAATTTTCTGCTCTGTGTGCATGCTTTGCTTTTTTTTTGACCCATATGAGTAACTGCCTGTGTCATTTTTTTTTCTTTTTTCCTTCTGTGTTTCTTTTTGTATGTGTGTGTGTGTTCTTTCTTTCTGTCTGTCTTTCTTTTTTTTTCGCTATCCATCATATGTTCTCTTTGTACTCTTGTCATTTCCCCCCATATTCACTTATTCTTCATTTGCTGTTTGATCAACTGGTTTATCCATCATTTTATCGTCTCAATCGCCTCTCTCACCTCTCTCTCTCTCTCTCTCTCTCTCTCTCCCCCCCCCCCCTTCTCTCTCCCTTTTTTTTGAAAGCAATTACAACCCTTATTCACCAATTCGACCTTAAGTATTGTAGGCTGAACCGGTGGTAAAAAAATTGGCAGCTAGATTACTACTTGCACAATATGTAAACACAACCTCTGTGTGTGTTTGCAGTGCTACCTGTTTCCACCGATTCGAGAAAACCTAAAACTGAAAACTACGAGGATAAAAATCGGCAGAAAAAAAAAAATCGGTGAATCCGCTGGTGCAAATCGAGTTTTCAATACGCGAGGAGACCATACTAACATCATAAGGTCTCGTGTAAACTTCGCATGAGACGGTAAGTCGCCATTTTGTCTGAACGCGTCGGCAAGATGCTACGAAAGTAAAAGACACTAGTAAAAGCCAAACAAATGGAAGTAGCATTCAAAATGGTGTTATCAATGTAATGAAATCTGAGCATCACGTGGTTTGTCGTTACACCGAAAAGTAACGACAAACCACGTGATGCTCAGATTTCATTACATTGATTACACCATTTTGAATGCTACTTTCGAAATTTTTGGAGGGCAGGAGAGGGAAGAGGGAGCGGAGGGAGGGGGATGATGGGCAAGCAGGGAAGGGGCATTTATGCCTTCATCAGTGGGAGCCAAATCTGATAGAAAGACCTAGACACTAAGCCGAAGACTGAGCATATTGGAGCGTAGCCACGTGCGACACCTGTATCACCCATTATAAAAAAAAAAGTTCCTACTAGCCAATCGACCCTATTTTTTTGGCCACATCACTGTAATCACAATTTTTGTTTCACCCTTGAAATCAGCTATTCAAAAAAGTTCCCAAATATATCTATTGCTAACGACACGTTGTTTACAGAAAGATCGTAAATATTTCATAAGCTAGCATTTGTGACAAAAGAACTCTGATTGAAAACGAACACACAACTTTTCACATCATCATCTATCTATCTATCTATCTATCTATTATAAAATATTTGGAAGCCTTCAGGTTGAGTCTGTGTTTGTATACACAGAAAAACCTACTCGAGGCCTTGGTGTATAGATGTCTGATAGGTGACATTACTGAGCTCTTTCTCACGTCGTTCCCTCCTCCCCCTGCCACCCCCCTGCCCTCGCCATACCATCTCCGTAGCCTCCCTCTTCCCAGTCCCCACTCCCCTTTTTACAAAACACACCAGTCTTGTTAAGTATCAACTCTGGCAACTGAGGACTTGTTGGGGGCAACTGTTTGTTTACAAGCGGCTCGATCGTTGTTGACTCCCTTTGGTAAACAATACGCTGGGCGACTGACAACAGCTGATTGCCGATTATCACCACTGTACAAACTGCCAGGGGAAAACGTATCTCCCCCGTGAATGCAGAGTACTGGGGAAAAGGATTAGGAGGGGGGTGGGAGAGGGAGATTAGGGGGTGGAGCGGGAGGCGAGATGTGCCAGGTGGGGTCGGGAACAGATTTATAGCAAAAAGAATTTTCCCTGTTGACCCCAAAGCCCTCTCTTCCATGGAATCTTTCTTTGTTTTCTTTCTTTTCTTTTTTCTTTCTGCACTAGAGTTAATTGCTTCTACCAGTCAGTCGTGAACTTTCTTCATGGCTGAAAGTTCACTTCAGTAATATGGTTGAAAAACTTGTTCAAAACGTTGAATTTTGACAAACTATCGTGGTACAGATAAGCGTCGCAGAATTGCTAACTACACGGGTTCGATCCTCATCAGAGGCTTTATGCATAATTTTTAGTTTTCTATGGACCCGTTCCTACCCATAACTGTGTGCGCTATGGGCTGAGGTGGGAAAACTAGAATGACACAGATTACATTCATCCACTTCAATGGATACGTCTTCGAGTGATACTCAAATTTCCTGACTAGCTCAACAGGTGTCTGGATCACCGGACCTGCTTACCTTCATGATGAGTTGGTTAAGAAAGAATAGACCTTCCTCATCATTACTATTGTCATCATCATCTTTTCCCTACGATAAAAGTGTCCACTCGTTGTATGGAATGAGGCAACAGCAAAATAATGAATTTAGCGTGTTCACTGGAACAAAAATAATCTGTAAACCAGCTATCTCATTCCTCAAACAAGCCAGACATTCAGGCAGCACATTGGTGAATGAACGTGTTTCGTAAAAATGAATTTGCGTCGTGTGCTGATGAAAATCAAGGCGCACTGTGCCATTGTTCGCTATTTCTGATTGAAATGTTTAGTTTGCATACAAGAAAACGCCATGTATGCATACATAACCGCACATAGCTGGCAATGACTTTTCATCTTATAGGATTACATCACTTTATTCTAACAATTCAAATAAAAAAGATGTAGCATCTATTTCGTATTCCATTATTTCTCTCATGAACACATTCTCACCAGTGTTGTACGCAGTTGTATATGAAAGCTGGTGGTCTCACTCCAGTCACTTCCTGTTCATATCTGGAGTCTAGCCACCACATACAGTCTCTCACGGCCATAAACCTTCAATTCATAACGAAACTGTTTAGACTATCATGTAAAAAAACGCCGCCCACCCCACTCCCAGCACCCCTAATCAACTGCTCAAAAACAAAAAACAACACAAACACACACACACACACACACACACACACACACACACACACAAAGAAAATAAAAAACGTGTCAGTCAATAGATAGGCTTAGCACATTGTTACAGTGTGTTGTGATTTCCATGCCAGCGGAGGACAAAGAGTTAAACATAGAAGGCATCCAAGCTCCTCACCACAGAACTTGAAGAGCTCCTTGAACTGTCTGCCTGGGTTGATAGGGAAGTTCACTCATATTCTCATCATAGAACTTGAAGAACTTGAGGTGACTGGTTGGATAGACTTGTGAAGTTCAAACGAACCGTTACCAACGAACCCAAAGAACAGAAAGTGACAGGTTGGGTAGATCAGGGAGGTTCACACAGACCCTCATCTGTCACTTCCTCAGAAGCATTGCAGACAGTACAGCATCAGTATCCCAAACCGACGCCCGCAGCATGTATCCTTACGTTTACAATTCTTGATGCTTGCTGTGCGTCTTGTTTTCCTCACTGTGACGGGTTTCCGACCCCCCCCCCCCCCCTCGTTATTGAAATATGATTATCATATGCAGGGATGCAGGGGGTATACACACAGAAGTATTTACCTTTCACAACCAAAATGCACTCTCGCATAGGCACACGCACTCTGTCACTCACATCGGGCCCGCACAAAGGTGACGGGAAACCAATAACATTTCATTGAAAATAATCAAATTTTATTTAACTTGACTCCAAGCCCCCACCCGTCATTACACAACACACTTATCTGTATGATACAAAACTGTAAACGTCATACAGATAATCTCATAATCGCATCCCTGTTCTCTAGTTACTCTTACTTAACCAGGAAAGACAACATTCCACTATTCTGGTTGCACACTTATAAACTTAAGAACAAATAAAACATCCATAACTTGCCAGCATTCCATGGTTAACCGTCAGTTTCTCTCATCCCACTGTGCAACTACGAGCTGAAGCTGCCACACTGTTGTGTCCTCTCGATGGCCAAATCCCAGTTGGGGGACACTGGCAACGTAGCTCGCGTTGCACCCTCAGACCGAGTGTCCCGGATCGGACTCCACTGCACTTCGCCCTCTCCACGGAAAGGGCTCCTGTCGGCCTCTCCCACAGGTCTTCTCTGGCTGCAAACACCCCACCGTTGTCTGGCAGCTCCCTGTCTAGGCTCCAACAGGCTGGCACGTCTTGCTGTCCACTGTCCCCACACGGGAGACAATTCTTCTCGTCGTTGGCTCCGAGACTACAGCAACCTCCACTGTCTACGTCCCCACCCCGGAGACAATTCTAAAACCGTCGTCGGCTTCGAGGCGACAACAAAACCTCTGCTTCTCGCTGCATTTTCTTGAGCCCTCAGCAAGACGGGCGAGTTCACTTTCGCTTAAGTGAGTCACACACTTCCTGGGCTTTTGAGCATCTTATATCCATTCTCAAAGAATGAGAGAACCTGAGTTAATTGGTTCAATCAATGGAATCACTGGCACACACAATAACTCCCCGAGTTATTTTCATTCCACCAATGGAATCACTAGTCACCACCACAGCTGCTAGCACGAACAAAGACGGATACCAAGTGGTTAATGCACAACCTCCACTTCGAACTCATGTTCGATTCCCTGAAGCTACCCATTGTACTGACAGCCTGGACCTCATCACAAGCCAGGACTGATGCTTCAAGTATTTACTACACTCTATAGACAACAAGGTGCAAATCACTCAAAAGGCCGAAGCCTTCCATTCATTCCTCAGGACAAGAACAACTGAATGGTCACTGTGTCCTGCCTACAGGCTGACGGTCACCAAGCCGTGACGGTCACCTGACACGATCGCCCCCTTCAGGCCCACTGGAGACCCAGTGAATAGACATTGGTCGATGGACTCTCTGGACCGGCATGTTCTTGTTACTTACCCCCCCCCCCCCCCCCCCCCCCCCCCGAACATGCGAACCGCTCCCAGTAACTCTCTCCCTCCTTCAGTACACGACTCGGGGTATTCCCCTCTGGTGTTGCCTGAGTTCGCACACTTGAATAACCCAAGGAACTTGCTTACCCTTAATTTGCCTAAATGCTCGAGAACATTTCGGCGGACTCATGACACTCACAAACATGGGACAGTTTTTTTTCGCATCTTCGTTTTACTTTGAAAGTTACGTTCCACCATTTGGCGGTTCCTAATTTGTTACCATAAACCCATAGCAAATCAACTTTCCACAATCATTGCGCATTTTCTATAAATATGATATCATTTACAGATTTTACACTTTATCATCCTATTTGGTTTTGATATTGGAAAAAGCCTTGTATTTATTGGTGCTTTTTTTTCTTTGTTGGAAGGGATGAGAGGTGTTGAGATACACACCTGAGGGGGTTGACATGTACGCTTTTTGGGTGTGCATAAGAGGGGGTCAAAAAGAGCGAGATGGAAAGCTTCTACTCTGCTGTGCAAAGATGAGTTAGAATACCAGTTGTTTTATCTTATAATCTGTAAATGTAAGATAACATTTTAAGTGCCTGCATCACTGTATCATTCTACCGTCAGTACAGCGTGGAGGAAAATACAGATAGGGGTATGGAGTAGGAAAGGTAGTGGATGACACTTGTGAGGGTGATGGAGTGAAAAGGGTAGATGGACCCAGATAAAGCTAGCTGGCTCATTATGTTAGTCCCTTCAATCGATTTAAGATGGTATGACCCGTAACAACGATAATTATACAGGATTAGGGATTTTGATGGGGGTGGGGGGGGGGGGGCGTGTCTACTGGACGTCCTCCCATGGTTAAAAAAAAGACACATGAAGGGAAAAAGAGAGAAAGAAAAAAAATGTATCAAAAGATATATCAAAA
The DNA here is from genome assembly GCA_016801955.1 of Conus betulinus. Lineage (NCBI taxonomy): Eukaryota > Metazoa > Mollusca > Gastropoda > Neogastropoda > Conidae > Conus > Conus betulinus. Next base: position 13,980 of record JADBJO010018660.1, read on the forward strand.
GAAAAAATAGCAAGGAACAGATACATTGTGTGTGTTGTGGACAATGGTCTGCTCCAGGCGACCCCATTTTGCCCCCCCCCCCCCCCCCCCCCCCCCCCCGCCCCCGACCCCTTCCCTCTTTCCCAATGTATCCATCCCTCACCATCCACCCTTCTTCCTGTCCATCCACATTCTTCTGTTTATCCCACTGTTCATCCCTTACCCCATCACTGCTTATCTCCACCCCCTTTTTCCCCTCCCCCCTCCCCTCCTTTGCAAACACAGGTGACTTGAAGGTCCACCCTCAAGGCCTTCTTTGGGTGTAAAGTCCACATTACCTCTGAGCCTCTTACACTGTCACGTGTGGTCAATTTCGCTCTCTGCTGCTTTTCTTGTTCATCACGTGGTACTATTCAGTCAACTGCCACTGTAGGAATCGGCTGCAGACGTCATTAGCCATTCACACCGCAAGTGTTCGAAAGAAAGAAAGCTAGCAGACACATTCGGCCGGATTACTTTTTCTGTGTACGCTGCTCATAGAACAAGTGACTACGACTGCAAAGAACTGATGGAGAGCCCTGAAATGGTGAGCAACTTGATTCAGATTTTTGTCTATGGTCTTTACGTTGTATGAGTTTCATTTTTTTTGGTCTTTATATGTACGTGTATTTATTCACATGCTTCTTATTACTTCAGCAAACTACTTTGGGTTGCTTTTTGTATATGTTTGTGCTGTCTGTCTTTCATTTTTTTTGACTCGCATTAGTAACAACGTCAGTCTGTTTTTTGTGCTTTCCGTCATATGTTCTTTTATTTGTGTTCTTGTCGGTTTTTCACATTGTTGATTCATTCCTTCAATGGCCGTTTGATCAACTGACTCTTTCCGTCTTTTAAATCGCCTCTCCTATTACGTTCGCCTCTTCTTTTTTCATGAGAAAATTTTCTATCCCAATTCACTGATCGAATTAAATGACTGGAGACTGAACGGGCGAAAAAAAAGGTTTACAAGTTGCTACACGCACAATGTATAAAAGCATCCAGTGCGTGTTTTCGAGGCCACCACTTTCCACCAACTGAAGAAAATTTAAAACTGAAGAACTGCGGGAGGAAAAATCGTCGGTGTGCAAAAAGTCAGCGAATTCAAGTAGCGAAATTCGCGTTTTCTATACTCGAGCAGACCATACGAACATCACGAGATCGCTGAGAGAGGGCAGCGCCACTTCATCATAACACATCGGCAAGATGCTGCGAAAGTTAAAGAGACTGACAGAAGCCGAATTAATTTTCCTGGTCCAGGATGGACCGTAAAGTGGACAACAGATCACTTAATTTTTTTTATTTTCTTTTCTCATGTCGATGGCACCACTTTGAACGCACGTTTTAAAAATTCCCGCTTTTCGTCGGTGGGAACCAAATCTGACTAAAAGATCGGGACACAAAAGCAACACCGGGTATTATGGAGTGTAGGCTACACGTGTGTCAGCTATTTAAAATATTCTAGCTGAACTACTGACAATTTTTTTTACCATGTTACAAAAACCACATTTTTTTCTTTTTGTCTTTGAACTCATTCAAAAAAGTTCCCTAATCATATATATTTGTACTTACAGACACGTCGTTTCTATGTTACACGCTATTTTATGCACACACACACACACACACACACACACTCCACACACACACACACACACACACACACACACACACACACACACACACACACTTTGCCGTCTGTGCGGGTATAGTTGTGCGTATAGTATAGCACTGGGCCTTGTTAAAAAAAATAATAGAACATCCGATGCGGAAAAAAGTCGGTAATTGAACGCAACAGCATCTCTGAACTCAGACCAATATTTGCACCTATATAGGTCTCGCTCTATCAAGTAGTGTATTCATATATACGTGTGTACTGGAGAGAGAGAGAGAGAGAGAGAGAGAGAGAGAGAGAGAGAGAGAGAGAGAGAGAGATGAGATGATGATGATGATGATGATGATGATGATGAAAGTTTCCAGTGAAATTGACAAATGGGAGGACAGCATGAAACACAGTGCTTCATCCTACCCCACCTACCCCCCGTTTCCTTTATCTCAAAAACCACTATTCACTCGAAGTAGTCAGCAGAGCTATAACAACATTTTAACTGGGACTGTAATATGATTTGTTCATGTTTTATTCAATATTTTTAAAAAAACATCTTTATGCATAACATTTATAGATATTTTTTCACACACCGCGCGCGTAAATCTATCCATTACTTCTGTATTCAAATAAAATGTACATGTTGTGCGAGTGCTGTTTTCATTGCTGATAACTTCAAAGCCATTTTGAGATATCTGACTACACGGATCATTGAATCAAAATATTGCTGATAACATTCAAGCTTTTTCTCTCTGTCTGTCCCCCCTGTCTGTCTATCTGTCTCTCTCTCTCTTTTTCTCTCTCTCTCTCTCTCTCTCTCTCTCTCTCTCACACACACACACACACACACACACACACATTGTTAAAAAACACTTTTTAAAAAAAAACGTCCATCCAGACGCCTGGTGCCGATGAAATTTCTGAAGTTAGCTGTACAGTCAGTTGCTGAACACTGGTAATTACCTAGAGAACTTCATCCAACGACTGTACATTCAACTTTTCAATACTGTTATTTACCTAGAGAAAATACATCTTCCTTAAAGCTCTGTATGTGGAGCTTCTTGAAAACGTAATGAGACAGACAGACAGACAGACAGAGAGAGAGAGAGAGAGAGAGAGAGAGAGAGAGAGAGAGAGAGAGAGAGACAGACAGACAGACAGACAGACAGACAGACAGAACTTAGAAGTCGGATGGTTTATTCATGTAAAGGCCATTGACCCCCTTCTGAAGTGTAGTAGAGAGTAGCTGTATTTGAATTTTACAGGTCTAGAAAAACTGGATGGACTTTCTCTTACGAAGTCATAACTGATCAAAACTGGAAAAATGCCTTGAAGAAGCATATTGAGAAATTTCTTACTATGCATATCTTTCTGAGATGCAATAAACAGACTTAATTGAAATTGACAGGGATCCATGGAAAAATCTGTTCGTATGCATTGCGCTCTTAGACTAAATAATTTACAGCAGCCTAAAAAAATGCACTTCACTTTGTTCTTCTTTTCCATTTTTGCATTGTGGACAAGTCAAATCCATCCCAGTATGTTTACTGTAACGACACCGGTGCTGTGCAAGGTCTGAAAATTCCCAGTGTAAATTTGGTCATAAAAATTCTAAGTCTTTCTCGATATCCATTCGCACTTAAAGTTTGACATCGTGTACTGCACACAATGTCCCATACATGGAAATCTATCGCTAGTTTTGACATGAAAGTCGCATTCCTGCCAACTGCATGCAACCAATCTGTCTTTAAATTCACGTAGAAATAATCGATCATTTTGCATACCTTGATTCATCAAAAACAACCAAATCCAAATTGATCTCATTTACAATGAATATTTGAAACCCAATTTTTTGCCACTTGCAACTAGGTCGTAAAGATCAGTTAGGCTTTCCATGGCAATTCTTGATAATTCATTTCCGTTAATTTTAACCGGTACTAAATACAGTTTGATATAAAACGTCAACAAATCAGATATCTACTGGTCTCCCCATTCACAAAGGCATTAGGTGTTTACATTCCAACTCCTAAAACGCTATACAGGGGCGGGAGAGAGAGAGCGAGCGAGCGAGCGAGAGAGAGAGAGAGAGAGAGAGAGAGAGAGAGAGAGAGAGAGAGAGAGAGAGAGGATGACATATTTTTCAAAAAAAGAAAGAGAAAGAGAAATAGAGAAGGAGTATCACCCTGAATGCTCGCTCTCTGTAATATTAAAATTTTCACTTTTACACGAGTTTTTACTCGCACTATTAGACATGCACTTCGACTGAATATCGTTAAGATGTTCGCGCTTTTCGTGTGCACCTATGCTACCCGTATACAACCCAAAACCATCATTTTATTACCTGCTAGCCACAGGCCACAGTCAGAACATGCACCAAACGATAGACAGACAGACAGACAGACAGACAGACAGACAGATAGTAGACAGATATGACGAGTGGAAATCAAATTTCAGACACAATAAATCTTGTGAAAATCTTCTTCTTGTGCCTGTCTGCATGCGCAACAAAAAACTACTCACGGGCGTTGATGTATGGATCTCTGGTGTTTTACCTACATGTGTTCTTTCTCACGTCATCCCCCCCCCCCCCCCCCCCCCCCCTGGATTTTACACACAAAAAGTTATAATTTCATCTACCTCCTCCCACCCTACCCCACCCTATCCCACCCCCATCCCGTCTTCCTCCATATCAAAGTCCTCTATAACATGTTTTTTTTTTCTTTCTTTCTTTCTTCTTTTCTTTTTTTGTCTGTCGTGTATGTGTGTCTGTCTCTTTGTACACTGGGATGTAAATGGCCCCACGATTTATAGTAAAGACACTTCTTCCGGGTTGAAAGTTGACTTCAGTAGTACGTTTGAAAAAAATTGTTAAAAAAACTGAATGCTGACCAGCTACCTTAGTGCAGTGGTAATAAGAATCGCGGAATTCCGAACTGGAAGGACGTGGGTTCGATCCTCATCAGACGTATATATTTGTTTTAGTTTTTTTTTTTTCTTCATTTTCAAATGGGTCCGCTTCTACCCAGAATTGTGTGTGCAAGGGCTTGAAACGGGACGACTAGTCACAAAGTTTACTTTCATCCACTTCTATGTACGTCTTCCGAGAGGTGTTGCTCAAATTATCTGATTGTTTTTGCTTGAAATGTTAACTTTCCGTAGAGGAGAATGCAATGAATGCATACATAGCCACATACCGCTTGCAAGCACTTTTGATTTTATAGGATTACAACATTCTACGTAACTGTTCAAAGAAAGATGTAGCATCTACTTGTGTTCCATCACCATTGTCATGAGCACGTTTCCAGCTGTATTGTAGGCAGTTGTGGAGGAAAGCTGGTGGTCTCACTCCTCCAGTCATTTTATTTTGGTGTCTGTAGTCTAGCCCTGAGATAGAATCTCTCGTGGCATGAACGTTCAATTCAAAACGAAGTATGTGTCAGTCGATTTTAAAAAGCTGGTGCTTTGAGTGTGATGTCATTTCCATGCCAACAAAGGACAAAGTGTTCAACACCGAGGGACCATCTATGCTCCTCGCCATACAACTTGAAGAGCTCCTTAAGTGAACGTCCGGGTCGATCAGGGAAGTTCACATTGAGCATCCCTATAGCACCTGAACAACTGAAAGTGACTGTCTTGGCAGATCAGAGATGTTCATACTGACCATACCATAGAACTTGAAAACTCTATGTGACTGGCTGGAGAAATCGGGGAGGTTCACAGTCTCTCACCAAAGACTTGGAAGAGCTCTCCTTGAAGTGACTGGGTGGGTAGATCAGGGAGGTTCTCACAGACCTTCACCATAAAAACCTGAAGATTTCTAAGTGACTGGCTGGGCAGATCAGAGGTTCTCACAGACCCCTACGTGTCCCTTCCGCAGAACCATTGCAGACAACACGTCAGCAACATTATGAACAACCGACGCCAGCACCATGCATCCTAACACATGATTCTGGATTGTTGCTGTACGTGTTGTGTACTCACAAATAGGCAGCAGTTTTTGCGCGTCTTTGTTCCACTCAGAACAATAACACTGCACTTTTGGGGTGTTTATGATTTGCTGCTGTAAACTCAAAAGCTCATCCGAATTTTCCATTAGCCTTGCGCATGTTTGTATATACTTACGATATCATTTACAGATTTCACGTTTCATTCATTAACCTATTTGGCTCTGCCACTTAATAGATAAAAGCCTTGTCTTTTTTAGGATCGTGTTTAGAGGTGTGTGTGTGTGAGGGTGGGGGGGGGGGGGGTGAAGCGGTGATAGAGACAGGCGGTGAGTGAGGAGTAACATTTTTGCTGTACACTGGAGGATGGAAAGTGTGTGGGTAGGATGGGAAGCTTCTAGTTTGCCGTGCAAAGGTTATAATTACAGTAACAGTAACAGCTTTTTTTACCTGATGTGTTGTAAATGTTTGATAGCATTTTAAGTGCCTGCACTGTGTAGTCAGCACAGCGTGGAGAACTGATAGATAACAAGTGCAGGTGGGAAAGGTGAGAAGCAATGGGGGACACTTGTGTGGGCGAAGAGAGTGAGGGGGTAGTGGATGTATAGGCAGGTAGCTGACTCAGTGAGCTGTTCCTTGAAATAAAGTTCTGGATTTGGCCTTGGGGAAACCAGTGATAATTACACCGTGTACTTATTATGGTGGGGAAATGTGTACACTGGTTATTCTGTCATAATTTCCAACAAAATCGCTCCTAACCTTCTTCCTTCACCCCCCCCTATCCAACTACCACCACCACCCCTCCGCCACCTTGTGCAAATACAGATGTCCACCCTCCAGAACTTCTTTGGGTGTAAAGTCCACACTGTGTTACGTTATCTCCGAGCCTCTTAGTGTCACGACTGGTCATTTTCGCTCTCACCTTGTTATCTTTCTTAGTCCCTCGCGTGGTAATTAAGCCAGGTGCGACTACAAAAACGGTTGCAGAGATCACTCGATATTCACAAGGCAAAAGTACGCAAGACGGAGTTCGTTTTTTTGTGTGTGTTGATTTTAAACCAGACAACTGCAATATAGAAAGCACTTCGCCATGGAGAAACCAGAAATGGTAAGCAAGCTGACTCAAAATGTGTGTACAGTTTCAAGTTTATTAGATTTCACGATTGTTTGTTGTTATTTCTTTCACATGTCTCAGTACCTTTTCTCTTATTTCAGCAAATTACTTCGTTGCCCTTCGTGTAGGTTTTACTTCTATCCTGTCTGATTTTTTTTCTTGAATTCACAGGAGTAACAGTCCGCCTGTGTAATTCTTTCTTTTTCGTGTTTTTCATCGAATAATTGTGTTCTTGTCGCTTTTCACTATCCTTTATTCAGTTTCATTCGATGTTTGATCGATTACTTTTTTCTTTCCGTCTTTTACAAACTGCTTTTCCTGTCACCTCTCTCTCTCTCTCTCTCTCTCTCTCTCTCTCTCTCTCTCTCTCTCTCTCTCTCCATGTTGTACCTATATCTTTTCCCCTTTTTTTCTCTCTCATTCTCTCATATCATGGTCTAGGGAAAAGGCATTTTCGTGAGGCAATTCTATACTCATTCACTGCATCGTCGGCATTTTAGCAGAGATTTCCAGTACAGCATTTCGAGCACCTGTTTTAGAAAGCAATGGAATTCTATTGAACGTCCGAAAACATCACGTTCGTACTCAATATCGTACAATTATTGTGGAAAAAGAAAGGACTATACTTATCATATCAATAAAACAAAATGGAGAACCACTGTTCAGAAGAAGATTAATAACGCTGGCGTATTCAGAACTATAGTTAGATTTACACATTGAGAAAACAATGAACAAGACTAATGGAATATTAACCGTTATGGAAAGAATTTTGTGGAAGATGTATTGACATGTTCCAGTCTAAACAGTTCTCTGTCTTTTTTCCGAAAATAAAGCAAACAGTGATACGTTGTTTTCGTATATATTGATTTCTGTCACACAAAAACGACAAGGCAGGAGAAATATGGTTAGTTAGATTCGCCTGTAAACAATTCAAATACAATTTTGTGTCAGTTCTTGAGAAGAAATACTCTGATTATTCCACATTGGTTAGCATTATTCTGAGTGGTTTTCTATTAGAGAAGGGAAGACACTTTGTGTGTGTGTGTGTGTGTGTGTGTGTGTGTGTGTGTGTGTGTGTGTGTGTGTGTGTGAGGGGGGGGGGGGGGGTGTAGATGGACAAAAGGGGAGAGTATGGGCGTGCACGCGCACATGTGTGTGTGTGTGTGTGTGTGTGTGTGAGGAATGGGGGGGGGGGGGGGGCGCAGTCGGTCTGCTTGGTTTTATATTGGACAGTTTGCCCTCTATATCAATTAACACTTTATACCTCTGTTCAGCGCGGATCTCTTACTTTTTAAAGGTGCATCATCCTATGCGGGAAAAAGAACTTCAATAAGTTATGCAACAAACACGGCTGTGCATACACAGTTTAACAGAGACAGAGAGACAACTGATGGAATTTCACGCTCTCTCTCTCTCTCTCTCTCTCTCTCTCTCTCTCTCTCTCTCTCTCTTTCGCTCCCCTCCTCCTCCCCCCTAACAAACACGCACACGTACACACATTTTGAGAGAGAGAGAGAGAGAGAGAGAGAGAGAGAGAGAGAGAGAGAGAGAGATGAGAGAGGAATTTCACAGTGACTTGGGAGGATAACATATAAGCAACGGCTCATCCTCCGTCCACTCTCCCTTCCCCTTCAGTTCAACTTCCATGATCGTCTTGGAAGTGTCGTGTGTGCTCAGTCAGGCTAGAGATAACGCTGTAACTTGAACTAGGATTAGTGTATAATTTTTTGATGTGCTGAAGATTTTCAAAAACTCAGCCAAACTTTTGTATGCTTTTTTCAATTTCATCTACTTAGCAACGTGCCAAACTAATGTACATTTCGCACCAATATTTTTGTTTTCATT
>JADBJO010018660.1:25000-34848 GCA_016801955.1 Conus betulinus
GGGAATATAGTATAAAAGATGTAGTTTACAGAAAAAGCAGACAAGGCAGAACGAAGGTAAGATGAAATGGTACAGAACAGAAACATGATGAAGAGAAAGGAACATAGCATAGTGAATGCAACATGGTGTATAGAATTTAAAGTGGTATAGGTAAGGGGCGTAGTATAGATGAAGGGATATAGTGCAATGACGGTGAAATCATATAGTGAACGAATATTGCATAGGAATGGGAAACTGTACAGAGAAAGGCCTATGGTACATAAAGGCGATTTTGGTGTAGCGAAAAGGATATTGAATAGAGATAGAAAAAATCTATAGTAAGGCAATATGACACAGAGCACGGAAAATTGCGTAGAAAAAGAGACAAAGCATCTATGGGAAAGCAACATTGTACATAGGACAAGGTTTGGCAAAGAGATGGGGACATGATAGAGGAAAAGTATTGAAGTGTTTTTCCCTACACTCAAAAGAAGTTCGTTTATATACCTAGCACTTCTGCACTCATACACACGCACTCTACCTTACCTGGTCAGTCCAGAATCCGGCTTGGGGGTTTCATCAGGATTCTTTCCCAACCCTTCACTGGCATGAACTACCAAGTAAGGTCTAGTCTAGGTCACTGTCTTCTAGGTCAGTCTGCGACGCACTCTGTCCAAGCTGTCCACGTTCGGCTTGCGTCAGAAGGTCTGCAACTGGTGCACTGTCTTTCTGTCAGTGTCCATCTCCGGGCCCAGCAGTGGTACTGTCAAAACCGTCCTAGCCGTTGTAACCGTCTACGGCTGAACTGTCACAGTGCCAGGGCAAAACTGTCTCCTGTTAACTGGAGGCCCTAACACTGGTCTGTTACTAGTGTTACTGTCACTGTAGTACGACGTAGCTCCCTATAGCTAACTACAAGTTAGCTAGTCCGCTCTCCTCAAGGCCGAGTGTTGAGCGCCCTAGCTAACTACAAGTTAGCTAGCTAGTCCACTCTCTCCTCAAGGCCGAGTGTTCAACTCCCTAGCTAACTACAAGTTACAGGACCACCCTTCAAGCTCCCGTGTCGTACTGTCGGAGTTCGTCTGCTTGTTTACCTGAGTGTCAGTGAACACTTCTCACGCGAGGAGCACTTCCGCTGAACCCGCCTATGAGCGCAGAAACCGTGCGTCACTACAGTATAATTAGCATTAGTGAGAACCATGGATAGAGATGGGAACATGGCGTAACAAACGACCTTCTGCCTAGAAAGGGACATGATACTGAGAAAGATGAAATGTTTAAGAAGATGTGATGTAAAAGCAAAGGCATAATGTAAAGGGGGGAGGTACTGATAAAGGAGTATGGTGTAGAGAATGGAGCATGGTACGGAATAGGTGGCGCTTGTTAAGAAGGGGCAGGGTATAGAGAAGGGGTAATCATATAAAGCGTACATAGTGTGGAACACAGGCTTGGGTATAGAGAAGGTGGCAAGGAATGAGAAACGGGAACTGATAAAGAGAAGGGACATGGCACGCAAGAGGACATGATAAAGAGAAGGGATCATAGATGGAAAAGGCAGCACGGAATGGACAAAGGGGAATCGATATAGGGAAGGGAGTGAATAAGGAAAGAGGACGTGGCTTAGAGAGAGGGTCTGGTCACAGAGAAGCAGGCATGTAACAGAGAGACGGGCCATTGGAAAAGAGAATGTTGCATGGCTCAGAGAAGGCGACACTGTATAAAGAAAGGGTCATGTAACACAGAGAGACGGGCCATTGGAAAAGAGAATGTTGCATGGCTCAGAGAAGGCGACACTGTATAAAGGAAGGGTCATAGAATAGAGAGACGGACCATTGGGAAAGAGAATGTTGCATGGCTCAGAGAAGGCGACACTGTATAAAGGAAGGGTCATAGAAATAGAGAGACGGACCATTGGGAAAGAGAAATGTTGCATGGCTCAGAGAAGGCGACACTGTATAAAGAAAGGGTCATGGAACAGAGAGACGGACCATTGGGAAAGAGAATGTTGTATGACTTAGAGAAGGCGACACTGTATAAAAAAAGGGTCATGGAACAGAGAAAGTGGCACAGAAGAGAGTTAAGGACGTGAAATATAGGAGGGCAATCGGCACAGATTTAAGGGGACATGGCACAGAAAGGGAGACATGCCATGGAGAAAGGTACATGCTACAGACAAGGGGTCAGGGCTCGGAACGGAGGATACAGTACTGAGACGACATGGCATATAAACGGTACATGCCATGGATACAAACAACACAGCATGAGAAGTGGACATGACAGAGCGAATGTGATTTTACTGTTTAAAACAGCACACACACACACACACACACACACACACACACACACACACACACACACACATTTTATTTGGCTCTAAAGTATGCCCGAGACCGAACTGCTTTAGTGGTGTAACTTCAAAAATCCATTTGATTCTGTTGTTCAAGATTTACCAAGGGAAATTCATCCAACTTCAAAATGGTGGCCTGTGCACTCTATTGTTGAATACTGTTATTTCCCAAGAGGAAATTCGTCTAACTTTGAAACCGTTGGCTCTGTAGGTTAAGTCTCTATTGAGAGAGACAGAGAGAGAGAGAGAGACAAACAGACAGACAGACTGAGACGGACAGGCACAGAGAGAGAGAGAGAGAGAGAGAGAGAGAGAGACAGACAGACAGACAGACAGACAGACACAGTGTGAGTACCGACTCGCTGTGGATAAATGAGAAACAACCTACAGACAGTATTTTCAGCCGCACAAACCCAACCTCAACATACGGTATCCACATTTGGAGATGGTATTTCCCCTTGAAAAAGCACCACGCGTGATCGGTTGAGTTAGATTCCGTTCTTGTCGCTTTTCTCAATCATCCATTCATTCGATGCTTGATCATTGCTTTTCTTGCCCTCTCTTACAAATTGATTTTCCTGTCACAACCCCACCCCCTTCTTTCTTCCTCTAACCCCCCCCACCCCCCCCCCCCACCTCTCGCTCTCCTGTATCTTCATATCATTTTCGCTTTTTTTTCTTTTTTCTTACCATATCACGGTCTAATGAAACGTTATTTTTGTGAGGCAATTTCTATCCTTATTCACTCACTTGTTAGCATTTTAACAGACATTTCTAGCACAGCATTTCGACCAATGTTTAGGAAAGCACTGCAATTTTATTGAATGATCGATGACATCATGTTCGTACTCAGAATTGTATAACAAGGTACAGTGCGCCTATCGTTGTAGAATATACGTCAGGGAATAGGAAACACTGTGTCATTCAGACAGATTAGACAGGATTATGATAATCATGGTCACAAACGAAATGGAGAAGGAATTGTCAGAAGAATACTAATCACGCCGGTATTCAGAGCTGTAGTTTGACTTACTTATTGAGGAAACCATAAACAGGACTAATGGAATACTAATCTTTATCAAAAAAAAAAAACTTTGTGGAAAAGTTTTCAAATTTTCCATCTAAACAAGTTTCTTATTCTTCAAAGTTTTCCCCCTCTTAGGACCAGTATATAATTCTATGTCGATGTACAAATTAATTGCTTGGCACAGTCTGTATGATTTAGTTAACATTTCACATTAAACGGGAATGGCATTCATGAACAATGGTTGATATGTACACTGATGTATCAGTTCTTTAAATATGATGATGATTTTGAATGAAATAATCAGTAGCTTTGAAAATCTACATACATTATTTGCAAAAAAGGCCACCATAGCCCCAATGGTTTTGAATGAAAAAGTCGGTAGCCTTATTTGTGTGAAACATCTACCGATTACCTTTGTATCGCTCATTACTAAGTAAATCTCAAGGCACTTCAGCTCTTGTCACACTGTCGTTTTTTTCTCGCTCGAGCGCAAGAACAATTCGTTAGTCTTGCTCTTTCCCTCGCCTCGCCACAAGACGAGTCACACAAAGACGAGTTGCGAGGTAAGCAATATGGTGATCGACTGGCCGTACGACTCAGACACGGAAATCCTCCCTTCGGCGGTAAACTCCATGTTGTTTGTTCAGTTCAATGATTCGTTTTACCTTCGTTATTTCAATGAAGGGAACTGATTACCACGGCAATCTGAAAGCAAAAGGACGAATTGTTGATCGTGGCTGCAACTGTGTTAGAAGAACAAAACCAATAGAAACATCGTATTGAAAATGGGATAGTGGGCTGCAGAGAGCATTATTAAGCGTCTTGTCTGAAACGCTGAGCATGTTCAACGCCCATGCTCTAGTACAAAACTATTCGAGTGGTCGCACGCGCGCGTTTGTGTGTGTGTGTGTGTGTGTGTGTGTGTGTGTGTGCGTGCGTGCGTGTGTGCGTGCGTACGGGGGGGGGGGGGGGGGGGGGGGGGGGGGGGGGGGGGCGAGGCTGCTTGCTTTAGCACTGGACAGAGTGCCTTTCTTTATCAATCAAGAACACTCTATTCCTTTTGTTTAGCGCGACTATTCTACCGCTTTTATCCCTTTCAGCCTTTTCTGTATTTTATCTTTTGCTTCAAGGCGCTTCATTCCATGTGGAAGAAAAAAAAAACTATTATGAGAGGATGCGACAGAATATGTGAACTCAGACGATTGGTGGCTATCTATACAAATCTCTCTAATTTGTGTATGCGAATTCGTGTGTGTGTGTGTGTGTGTGTGTGTGTGTGTGTGTGTGTGTGTGTGAGAGAGAGAGAGAGAGAGAGAGAGAGAGAGAGAGAGAGAGAGAGAGAGAGAGACGTTTTCTTTGCCTCAAAAACCATTATCGCCTTGAAACGGTCGAGTGAAGTCGGGGCTCTACAAACATCTTAACAGGGACTGTAATATGGTTTGTTCATGTTTTCATAACATTGTTTTTTTTTGTTCCATCTTGAAGCCAAATATTTACATGTATTTGTTCATACTGCGAAATTCTAGTCATTGATTTTTTAATCAAACAAATCTACACTATTGTTTGTATTGCAGATAACTTAAAAGCCATTTATTGAATCAGAACTTTACTGAAAAATATACAACCTCTCTCTCTCTCTCTCTCTCTCTCTCTCTCTCTCTCTCTCTCTCTCTCTCTCTCTCTCAACGTTAAAATGATTTTCACGACACTTGTAAAAAAAATATCCATCCAGAAATCAGGTGCCGATTGAATTTTTGAAGTTAGCTGTACATTTATTTGCCGAACACTGTTAAGTTACCTTGGGAAATTACTCCAACTTCAAAACCGTGGACTATGCATTCAACTGCTGATTCTTGTTACTTTTAAAAGAGGAAATATTCATCTCACTAAAAACCAATGACTCTGTATGCTAAGTTTCTTGAGCCGATGTGCAGAGAGAGAGAGAGAGAGAGAGAGAGAGAGAGAGAGAGAGAGAGAGACGCAGGTTTATTCATGTAAAGGCCATTGCCCTTTATGAAGGGGGGCATAAAGAACATAGCAGCTGTATATGAATATTACAGAATACTAGAAAATGTGGATGGACTTTCTCTCACGAAATCATAACTGATCAAAACTGAAATGGCTTGAACAAGCAAACTGAGAAATTTCTTACTATGCTTTCTTTCTGGGGGTGCCAGAAAGAGACTCAACCGAAATTGACAGGGATCCCTGCGAAACTTTGTTCGTATGCATTGCGCTCTTAGACTAAGATGATTTATAGCGGGCGTAAAACAGAATACACTTCGTCTTCTTTACCGTTTTTGGCATTGTAGACAAGTCATATCCATCCAAGTATGTTTACTGTAAAGACGCTGGTACTGAGGCAAGGTCTGAAATTCTCAGTCTGAATTTGGTCATAATAAATTTAAAATGTCCCATACATGGTAAAATCTATCGCTATTTTCTGACATAATAAAAGTCCCATTCCTGCCAACTGCATGCAACGAATCTGCCTCTAAATTCATATAGAAATAATCGATCATTTTGCACCTCTTGGTTTATCAAAACATGAACAAATCCAAATTAATCTAATTTACAACGAATATTTGGAACCCAATTTCTTTTGTTTCTTGCACCTAGGTCGTAAAACATCTTTCAGGCTTTCCGTGGTAATCTATCATTCATTTTCGTTAAGCAGTATTAAATACAGCTTAATATAAAACTTGAACAAGCAAGGTATCTATTGACAAAGGCATTAGGTGTTCTCATTTTCAGCACAAAAAAATCTTTAGGAGAGAGAGAGAGAGAGAGAGACAGACAGAGAGACAGACAGACAGAGAGACAGAGAGAGAGGGAGAGAAGATAAAAAAAAAAAGAAAAAAGAGAAAGAAAAAAAAAAAAGACGATCATCCTGAACGTTCGCTTTTTTTACATTAAATTTTTCGCTTTTAGACGATTATTTTTTTCCCCGCTGTTAGACATGCGCTCCAACTGAATATCTTAAGATGTTTGCGCGTTTTTTTCGTGTGCACCTATGCTACCCGTGTGCAACCAAGGTGCCGTCATTCCATATCATGAAGGCCACACGCCACCAAAACGATAGACAGATGGATACACACACACACACAGAGAAGTAGACTGGCATGACGAGTGGAAATCAAATTTCAGACACAATAAATCTTTTGAAAATCTTATCCTTGTGCCTGTCTGTATGCACAGAAAAACCTACTCACGGCGTTGATGTAAATGGATTTCTGGTGTTTTAACCTATATGCGTTCTTTCTCAGGCCATCCGCCGACCGCCCGCCCCGCCCCGCCCCTCCCCCTTCCCCTGGATTACACACACAGAAAGTTAGAATTTTCTCTACCTACCACCCCCATCCTACCCCCACCCTCTCTATGTCAAAGTCCTCTCTCACACAGGGTTTTTTTTTTTCTTTCTTTCCTTTCTTCTTTTCTTATTTTTGTCTGTCTTGTATGTCTCTCTTTATACACCGGATGTAAATGGCCCCACGATCAATCACAAAGACACTTTTTCCGGGTCGAAAGTTGACTTCAGTAGTGTGATTGAAGAACTCGTTTAAAACGGTGAATTTTGACCAGCTACCTTGGTGCAGTGGTAAGCGTAACGGCAATCCGAACTGGAAGGACGAGGGTTCAATCCTCACACAGTTTACTTTCATCCATTTCATTCTATGCGTCTTCGCGTATTGCGCAATTATCTGACTTTTTTTTTTTTAAATGTTACGTTTTGCGTAAAAAAAACCAATGTAATGAATACATACATATCCACATATCGCTAGCAGTTACTTGTATTTCACAGGGTTCCATTTTACTGTAACTATTGGAAGCGAAAGATATTGCATCTACTTGTGTTCCATCACCGTCATGAGCATGTTCCCAGCTGTGATGTAGGCAGTTGTGGAGGAAAGCTGGTGGTCTCACTCTCCTCCTGGCACTTCATGTTTGGTTCTAGAGTCTCTAGATGGTTTGTGGAATAAACGTTCAATTGAAAACGAAATCATGCACAAAATACAAAGTGTAAACCCACATCCTCAAATCAATTGCTTAAAAAAAAAAAAAGAACGACGGAAAAAAAAAGTATCTGTCGGTCGATTTAAAGAGCTAGTGCTCCAATGTGATGTGATTTCTACGCTAACTGAGGACAAAGAGTTAGCACTGAGGGGCCATCCCAGCTCCTCGCCTTAAGCAGCTCCTTAAAGTGACCGTCCGGGTAGATCAGTGAAGTTCACACTGACCGTCACAATAGACCTTGAAGATCTCGATGTGACAGCTGGAAAAATCTGGAGGTTCACATTCTCTCACCACAGAACCTGGAAGAATTCTCCTTGAAGTGACTGGGTGGGTAGATCAGGGAGGTTCTCACTGACCTTCACCATAAAACCTGAAGATTTCTAAATTACTGGCTGGGCAGATCAGAGGTTTCCACAGACCCCCACTTGTCCCTTCCTCAGAACTATTGCAGACAAACACGTCAGCATCAGTCTCTAAAACCGACGCCAGCAGCATGCATCCTGACATATATGATTCTTAATGTTTGTTTTACGTGTTCTGTGCTCAAAATCAGGCGGCAGTTTAGACACGTCTTTGTCGCACTCGGAACAATAGCATTGCACCGTTATGGCGTTCGTGATTTGTTACTGTCGACTCAAAAGCACATCCGAATTTCACATGAGCATTGCGCGTTTTTGTATATACTCACGGCATCATTTTACAGATTTCACGTATTATTGATCAGCCTATTCAACTCTGACACTTTAATTGCCTCGTCACAATAAAAAGCATCGTTTTTTTTTGGCCTTTTTTTGGGTGGGGGAGAAGGGGAAGGGGGGGGGGCGATAGACAGTGGTGGTGGGGTGAGGTATAACATTTTTTGTTGTGCATTGGAGGAGAGAAGAGTAAAGGTAGGATGGGAAGCTTCTAGTCTGCTGTGCCAAGGTCAGAATGAGAATAACGTGTGTTTTATCTTAAGTGATGTAAAGGTATGATAGCATTTTAAGTGACTGCACTGTGAAGCCAGCACAACGTGAGGGAACTGATAGATAAAAAGTGGTGGTGGGGGAAGGGGAGAAGCAACGAAGGACACCTGTGGGAGAGTGTGGGGGCTAGCTGAATACAGAGACAGGTAGCTGACTCAATGTCCTCTTCCTTGAAATAGAGTTTTGGGATTGGGTTGTTGGTGCACTGGTTATAGTAGTTATTATGATGGGAAAACGCGTGCACTGGTTATTCTTTCATGATTTAAAAAAAAATCCCTCATCACCCTTCCTTCTTCCCATCCATACACCCCTCCTCTATCATTCCCGATGTTCACCCCTATCTAACCCCGCCCCCCCTCCACCACCTTGTGCAAAACACAGATGTCCACCCTCCACAACTTCTTTGGGTGTAAAGTCCACACTGTATTACGTTATCTCTGAGCCTCTTAGTGTCACAGCTGGTCATTTTCGCTCTCAATTAATTAGCTTTCTTAGTTTATCACGTGGTGATTCAGGTAAGCGCGACTATAAAAACGGCTGCAGAGGCTGCTTGGGTATTTCACAAGGCAAAAGTTCGCAAGAAGTGTGGCAGGCAGATTCAAAGAAAGTTTTGTGTTCTGTGACCATTGGTTTACAAGTATAAGAAGCACATCGCCATGGAGAACCAAGAAATGGTAAGCAATTTGACTCAAATTTTGTGTACATTCTTAACGTTTTGTAGGTTTCGCTACTGTTTGTTGATTTTTTTTCACACATCTGATTATGTGTTTCTCTCTCTCTTTTTTTTTTAATCTCGGCAAAGTTCTTTCATTGCCCTTTGTGAATGTTTTGCTTTCATCCTGCCTTTTTTTAAGCTAGCAGAAGTATCAGTCAGCTTGTGTATTATACTTTTTCGTGGTTTCCGTCGAATGATTGTGTTCTTGTCGCTTTTCCCTATCATTCGTTCGTTCTCTATTTACATGTTTGATATTTTGTTTTCCTTTCTGTCTTTCCTGTACAAATTGTTTTTTCTGTCAATCCATCTCTCTCTCTCTCTCTCTCTCTCTCTCTCTCTCTCTCTCTCTCTCTCTCTCTCTCACTCTGTATTCCCCCCCCCCCCCCTTTTTTTTTTAATCGCTTATTCACTCATATCATGGACTAGTGAAGCGTTATTTTCGCGAGGCAATTTCTGTCCTAGTTCACGGACTCGATAGCGTTTAGCAGACGTTTGTAGTACAGCATTTCGAGCGCATGTTTAAAAAAGCACTGGAATTGCATGTCCGCTAATTTCATCACGTCTGTACTCAGAATTGTATAACCATGTACATTCTACCTATGGTTATTGTAGAATAAGCGTCAAGGAATAGGCAACGCTGTGTGTCATTCAGACAGAACAGAAATGACTATTTCAACCATGTCACAAAACGACTTTTGGGAAGATTAATTATGCTGGTAATACTAATCTTTATCAAAAGAATTTGTGGACAGTGTATTTCACAATTTCTACTCGAAATAGGTTCTCTTTTCTTCCCAAGAC
>JADBJO010018661.1:5000-25000 GCA_016801955.1 Conus betulinus
CGCTTCAGATTGTTTCTGAGTTCAGCGCAAGGACCAGTTCAAATTCACCCAGTCCTGAACATGAATGATGTCCCGCGATTTTTTTGCTTTGCTAAGTACTCTTACAACATGGTGTATTTCTTCATTAATCTACTGCTTTCTTCATTCATTTTATATTTCACGTCATAATATCCACGCATTGTTATGTGTGCAGGTATATGTAAATGCATTTATTTACATAGAGCAATATCATATAATATCAAATCTACCTGTCTGTCTGTCTATTTATCTATTCGTCTACCTGTCTATCCATCTATCTGTCTGTCTAAACACAATCCACACACACACACACACACACACACACACACACACATATGAAAGCATGCACACACACATGCGCTCGCACACACTCACTCACACATACACACACACGCACGCACGCACGCACGCACGCACACACACACACACACACACACACACACACACACACACACACACACACACACACACACAGATGATTCAGGGGGAACAGCAGAGAGCTGAGCGAGTCTTACATTGCTGGCCAGGCTCAACATTCTGCTGGCCACCTCGCCACCTTCCCCACCTTTCACTTCTTCCTTCCCTGGCACACAGAATAAAAAAGATCAGCCCACTTGAAAAACACTTATGAACGTTTTCTGCCCAATTTCTTCGCCGGTGCACACTCAACACCTTCTAGGTTTTATTTCCACATGCACTTTATGTGGGGTGAGAAGTTCTAATCATTCTTTCTTTCTTTCTCTGGAGAATATTCATCTTTGGTCTTTCTTGTCACAGAGGTCCTGAGGTACTCCCAATGTATATCATGAAAACCTGACGTTATATACCAGTCTAATCTAATGTAACGTACACGACGGTTTATCTTACTTGAAACTTGCTTTTTTCTGGAATTTAACAAGGATGCGAAAAAAGTGTGCCACTTTCAGATTAAAAGGAATTGCGTGGCATTCTTTCCCTCCAAATAGATTTCACAGAAGTTGATAAAAAAAAAACAACCCCTCGAACTTCAAGAGAAATGACAAAGGTACCGTTGCTGCATCATGTTCATATTTGGTACTCAATCATGACATGCAGCCTATCCATCACCAATGACATTGATATTGCAGTCTTTTCTAAACCGTCCATATCTTTATTGCTGTGTTTTCTTTCAGTCTCAGTATGGAGTTTGTGTCACTAATGTAAACTATTCTAAGTTTGATAGTATAGTCTTATGTCATTAAGATTATTCATATAGGTTTGTCTTTAAAAGGAACCTCTATAGTAGCTGTCATAAGAAAATTCATATCTTCTTTGTGAATCTTCTCTGAGTGACTTGTCATTATCTTGGAATGGTTGTAGGATAGCGCCACAGAGTGCTTCCTTGTATAAGTAACACTAAAGAGTTCACAGTCATAGCCCTCTTCAGTTAGGATCTGTTTTATACGTTCAGTCCAAGAGAGATGCTAAATACTCGACAGATTTACATTACATATATAATTATGTATTATACAAGCATATGTTTTGAAGCCAATGATACAATCTTAGACCAGTACTGAATAATTTGATCCAAACAAACTGGATACAAAAGCCAGTTTCTCTATGACACATGAGTCATACAATTATTTTCGTTCATTGTAAATTAATTAACATATTTACTGAGAGGGAGAGAGAGAGAGAGAGAGAGAGAGAGAGAGAGAGAGAGAGAGAGCATTTCCAAGGAAACATATAACTTTACTCGCACATAAACACTTAGATGAAATCGTTGACAAATGTTTCTCTCTTTGATGAAAACGTGTGCTTCCAGGATACTAACACGTGACGTTGGGGAAGCAGGTTCTGTGGCTTTCTACTGGAACCCTATGGATAAAATTATGCCAAAAATTGATAATATATGTGGAAAGGTTTATACACGTAATTCGGTGTTTCGTTTCGCTTTCACAGTATGTGACAGCCGTGCGTGTACGAATGCTTTTTATCTGTGCGAAATGCCCCCTCCACAAAATCCTGACACGTCACTCTTCCTGCGACCAACAGCACCACTGTGTCACGTGTCCCACTCGTGACGTGTCCCTTGCAGCACGTGACGCACACTGCGCTGGCCTGTGACACGCTAAGTGTGTGTAGAAGCCTGGACATGGCTGAAGAATGGTACCGTGTGAAGCGCGACATGCCAGGGGGACTGGCACAACCCTACTTCTCTTGTGCAGTGACTTACAGTCTGCTGTGTGACTTCAGAGAGCACTGTCGTGGGGGAAGGGATGGAGAATTTTGTGTGCACCCAGGGTGCAAACAAAATGCAGTACGCTGTGGACAGCAAGAGGTGCGTTGTCTTTAATGAACCGAGAAGATGTTTAACTGAAATCCAAATTCCTCTATATGAATGTATGTCATATGTGAGAAAATGGGTAATGTGGCTAAATTATTGTTTATTTGCTGTGAATGTGTGTGACCACAAATTAATTTCTCAAATTGAGATAATAAAGTTTACTTGACTTGACTTGACTTGACTTGAATCGCCCTGATCGATTAGGTTGTGTAATAACCGACCTATATGTATCACCACAATGGGTGTTGTGTTAAGTGTAGCGAGTCAAATTATTGCATATGATCACATCATACAAATTACAATTTACAAGACAAACACGACGCGTTTTGGACCTCTTTGATCTTCTTCGGGAGCATCTGTTTTGCGCCTAGTTTTGACACAGTACCCGGATATAGTCACCAGCACACACACACACACACACACACACACACACACACACACACACACACACGCACACACACACACACACACGCACGTGCGCGCAAACATACAACATACACACACACACACACACACACACACACACATACACACACACGCACACACACACACAAACATACACACATGAGTGTTTTGCTTCGTCCAATAGAAGCGGTAAAAATCAACATTCTGGATTCGAAGTATGTTGCGATGCGGAGTTTATTACATGAAGATTTTATTTCTCATGAAAAGGTATGAGCACTCTCAGGTCGTTATGATGACCCCTCAAAATCATTTCACTAATGTAGCTGACGTGCATTTTTTTTTCTCAGAAGCGATCTATTTACAGCCCGGAAATCGAAGAATACAGGATGGAAAAAGTGTGACATATTGAAACTGCTGTCGAAATCAACTTGTTCTGGGTGATTAAAAATGGCCTTCCAGAGAAAGAAGTGAAGCTGAATCATTTGTGCTTACCCTACACAAATGCATATTTTATTCTCAGTGAGTCTGTCATTTTTGAATTAGAGATGAAATCGAAAAAAGAAAACATGAAAAAAAAACTGTTGAATTTAATATTCATATCCAAACCAAACCATAAAAATGAAAAGAAAATACCATTAAACATAAAACTTGTTCAACTCTGCAACAGCTCGACAGTTTACCACCTCAAATTTTATTTTCCCGATGGAATTGTCATGATCTGTTTTAAATTTAAAAAAAAAAAGTGGAAGGCAAAACCTGACGGAAATTTATGGGAAGCATGTTTGAAGAAGGATCCATGATCTAAAATGCAGAATGGATGTTGTCGAAGCTAATCCTTCCTCATACCGACGTCAGTGGCGTCATGATAACTGTCCTTTAGTGAAGGCAAACGCAGGCTCCTATGTACACATCTTATTCAACAACAACAACACAACAACAAAAGCATACAAAAACGCACCAGGTGCTGTTGCTAGATTTGTGCCATGTTAAAATCTGAAAAGTTGAAAGAGCCTCTACACAAGCAGTGATATATATGTTCCTTTTCCAGGGTGGTCTAGTTTCAGCTTTATATGAAAACAGCATAAGACGTGGTATCCGGGGAGGCACATCCACAGAGATGCGACTTGTCGGTATCTAGATCGTTTGCTGGTCATTACTGCATGTTTGAATAGCACATGCTGTTTTTGAATGTTGACACCAAGCCTACAGTGTCCTCAGTCAGGCGATAAGATTAGATTTCTGAATGGTATTGTCAAAGTTGTCACTCTTTCATATCAAAAGTTTTTCATATTTCGCAATTTATATCTTTACGTTTTTACATTTTCTGTATCATTATCATTATTATGATTATTTTGATAATTCTGATCATCATTATCACTTTAGGTATTCTCTTAGATTCTGTCTTGCAATCATCATCATCATCATCATGTTTTTGTTGTTGATTTTGTTGTTTTCAATACTTTTGCTACCATTATCATATTGCTGTAACAATCATCTAATTCTTTTCCTTCCTCCTTTTTCTTCCATTGTTATCGTTGTCATCATTATTGCTAGTGTTATCTTGATATTATTATACTACATCATCATCATCATCATTGTCAGAAGGGGATTGAATGTGCTAAAATTAAGTATAGGACAGAAATTTACTCACTCCTTTTAGAAGGAACCATTCATCTGCAATCACAAGCAGACAAACACAAACACTCGCGTTCTTGTCTCTCAGTTACAAACTCCCATTAAGATTCCCTCCAATAAAGACGCTTCAACTTGTCATTCAACTCAAAGTTTCACAAATTAGCAATAGTAATCAGCATCCGTCTTTCATGAAAATATAACACTTACCACAGACCCCCAGAGACATCAAAATTCCTTTGAATATAATCCCAGGCTGTTACGACCAGTTGGCACAAGCAGTCCGCAAAGACCACTCCATCACAGTTCCCCAAGGCACATAGTCTCACATACAGTCAAACGGATTGATTGTCCTAACTCTACATAGGTCAGGTCACTACTAAATGCCTTTCATCTCTGCCTGAGTCCGTCCACCACACGGTGCCAATCCTGAAAAGATGCGCCTCACCATCCAAACTAAAAATGTATCAAGATCTGTTGATAAGTGGCAGATCTTATCCCAGATAAAATGTTAGCCGTCAGTTGCACTCTCCCTGTAGGAATTTTTATTTTTTATTTTTTACGTCACAACAGTTTTCACTGCGTAAATGACGCCTTGTATACGACGTAATAATCCTTTTTTGACGTGATATAGCCTTCATCATGCTCACAGAGCAGGCATTGACTTGGCTCAGTGTCAACGTACAGATTCCTTTCATGGAGGTTGAATCATGCGTCATATAACTGTGCAGTTTATTGTTTTCCTTCGTTTGGCGGCCCCAATTCTGTTTTTGCTTGCTTCGATTTCTGTCTGCGGTCAGCCCACTTTGAAACCTAAATACAAGGCTGTTTGACAAAGCGACAAAAGCGACTAGATGTATGCGAATGATCCAACAAAAATTACCTCGCCTGAATATTTTAGAAAGGACGGGAATGAACCGTGTCATTTTATTGCGAGAAAGGATGTGTTGATGTTTGATGTTGTCTACACATATACAGTTTTTTTTTTTTTTTTAAGTGAACATGGTTTTGAAATCAAGAATGGTTTACAACGCAGCATTTTATAATCTAAGCAAACTTAAAACAAAAATTGTTGTTTTTTGTCGAACGACAGGTACGAATTACAAGACAAACACGACGCCCCTTTAAGCAAGACAAACAACGCCCAAGACAATGAAAACAAAGAACGACCAATCATTTATCTCTTCAAACTAGGCGCAAAACGGATGTTCCCGAGGAAGACCAAAGAGGTCCAAAAGGCGTCACGTTTGTCTTGTAAATTGTTTGTTTCGATCGGCAGAACAACAGTTTTTTTCAACTGACAACTACCCTACATTCTTTTGTATTTCACATCACGTTTTCGGGTTTAGGTCTGCACTTGTGATCGTTGTGTGTTACTTTTCATTGTTCCTAATTTCGCTTCATGTTCGTCTTCATCTCTCTCTCTCTCTCTCTCTCTCTCTCTCTCTCTCTCTCTCTCTCTCTCTCTCTCTCTCTCTGTGATTGTTATTTGGCATTCCTCATTCCTTAGCCCCAGTTCGTCTTTCAACCACCTCAACAATGGCAACTACAACCGCAGCATAATGCCAGCCACCCAATTCTTCACTCGCACTCATGTCAGCTTTCACCTGTCCATTCATTGTCTGCTACCCATCATCCAACCATTTGCACATGTATATGCTAAAACACAGTTTCAGAAAACGAAGTCAGTATCCCATCTCAATTCCTCAAGGAATGCTTTAGACTATGGACTACCACTCATGGCTTCGCACTTTCTTGCACCCCATCCAACCTTCATTATCCCACTTTCACCACTTCTATTACAGAGGTTCTTTTCCAGTCCTGCCGGAAACCCATAGTGGCACATAGTAAAACACTCAGTTCATCTCTCTCTGGAGTCTCTCTCTCCCGTCTTCTCCAACATTTCAAACAACAGACGACAATCATCGCGCCCATAGCCACTGCCCCAAGGCTCCTCTCCACCCATCCACCCCCCCCCCCCCCCCCCCCACACACACACCACCCACACACGCACAACACTCGCACAACACTGATCCCACTGCCACCTTTGAACACACTGCCACATTGTCACTACTGAACGTCAAAGGTAAAATCTTCTTCTCGGTCATGGCAGCAAGGCTGACCAAGTAGTACCTCATGGAAAACAAGTACTTGAATGTGTCAGTCAGAAAGGTGGCATCCCAGGCGTGGCTGGCTGTGTAGAACACGCAAATGATCTGGGACGCAATCCAAAGAGCAAAAAAACAGAAAAGAGAGACCTGGATGTAGTGTGGCTTGATCTGGCAAACGCATATGGATCTGTACCCCATGAGATGATACAGTTGGCACTTGAGATGTACCATGTGCCAGAGAACATCCGCGACATGCTCAAGAAGTACTTCAATGGCTTCTCAACTTCTGCCAACAGATTGGATCAACTTGGAAGTGGGCATTGCAATGGGCTGTGCAATTTCCCCAATACTGTTTGTGTTGGCAATGGAAGTCATCTTGAAAGCAGCAACAAGCAATGCAAGACAAACAGACCTTGGCGATGGATACAAGATACCCCTATCAAGGCCTTCATGGATGACACTACAGTAATTTCATCCAGAGAAGACGAGACACGTCATGTGCTGGAGAGGCTGGACTACATAGTTGCCTCATCCAGAATGAAGTTCAAGACAAAGAAATCATGGAGTCTCTCACTGAGGAAAGGAAAAATGTCCAAATCTGTGGTCTTCAGTGTTGCCAACCAGGCCATTCCAACAGTCATAGAAGAGCCAGTCAAGAGCCTTGGAAGATGGTATGATGATACGCTGAAAGACACACAAAGAGCAAAAGAAACCTAGCAGATGTCGGAAGAAGGCTTGGAGACCATTGACCAGTGTGGGCTCCCTGGCAAATACAAGGTCTGGTGTCTGCAGTTCATGTTGATACCAAAGCTCTTATGGCCTCTGATGATATACGACATCTGCACCAGCATAGTGGAGGCAATGAAATCCAAAATCAACAGTTCACAAGGAAATGGCTTGGTGTCCCACCCTGTCTGACTGACATAGCGTTGTACTGTCGCCAAGCAAAGCTGAAACTACCACTGAAATCCATCCTGGAGGAATACAAAGCAGGGAAGATCAGACTTCAAAGCATGCTGGAGGACTCAGGAGACAAGGTGGTGGAAGCAATCAAGCCCCAGCTGAAGACAGGCAGAAAATGGAAAGTTCAAGAGGCGATGGATTCTGCAAAAAAAAAAGTCTCAAGATCAGAGAAATAACAGGACTTTCACAGACCAACAGACAAGGACTGGGGGTGACCAAAACTGAATGGTGGTCAAAGGCCAAAGGAAAAGCCAAAAGAGACATGATGATTCAGGAGATGAGAAAAGAAGAAAAAAAAAAAAAAAAAAAAAAAGACTCCAAAAAGCAGTCCAGCAGAGCCAGCAAGGGCAATGGACAACGTGGGAGAATGCACTCCAAAGACGTCTCACTTGGAATGACATCTGGCACATGGCCCCTCTAAGGATCAGCTTCATTCTCAGATCTGCATATGACCTTCTGCCCTCAAATGCAAACCTGCTGAAGTGGGGAAAAACAGATGATCCTTCATGCCCCCTCTACCATGGAAAACAAACAGTGGAGCATGTCCAAGTTCATGTAAAGTAGCCCTGGCTCTAGGAATGTATACATGGAGGCACACAAAGTGCTCAAAGAGATTGTACAAGTAGTCTGTGCTAGTATCAACACCACAAAAGGGAAAATAAGGACTTCAAAAGCACCTGCAACATTCTTCACAGCAGGAGGCAGCGAATCATGGCCAAGAACAAGAGTGCCACTCGAAGGCAGAGTCTGCTGGATGGGGCAGGTGATGGGAGTGCACTGCAGACCTCCCGGAATGGAAGAGTCACCCAGAGATCATTAATAAGAGTGGCATGAGACCAGACATAGTAGTCCACTCTCAGTCAACCAAGCAGCTGATCATGATCGAGCTCACGGTGCCATATGAGAACAGAATGGAGGCAGCTTAAATCTACAGGACTGAAAAATATGCTGGTCTGGCAAACAGCCTGAGGAGAGAAGGCTATCAGGTCAAAGTCCTCACTGCAGAAATTGGAGCTAGGGGGTTTGTAGGAACGTCTGCATACAGTCTAATGAAACAGCTCTCAGTTGCAGGGAGGGAAAAAAAACAGAGCCCTGAAAACAATGGCAGAAGCGGCAGAGAGGTGTTCAAGTTGGATCTGGTCAAGGAAGAACAAAAGTGAACGTCAGAAGGCTTAACCTTCCTACAAATATCAGGTGTCCCAGTGGCTCAGCGTTAGTGCGCGAGTCATTAAGTGGAAAATGATGATGATAATGATAATGAGCATGTCCAGAGGGTCATGGGTTCGAATCCCAGGCATGGCTCGTCCCAAGATGGGAAAAAAGGGTCAGCAGAGGGACATCCAGAGAACCGGGTGTGGCCGAACCCCCTAGAGTGTCAGGAGATGAGGGCCGAAACACTTGCTTGAAGGGGGCTTCTCTTTTGAGGACTCTTTGCTGCCACGCTCTCCAAGAGTTTCTTTCTACTACTTAAACTTCTTCATGACACAATATATCCACTATTTTCAAGAAATGATATGGCTGGACTGTTACCTTGAGTCGACTTTGAGAAATGGTTTTGATTCATTGGACGGAATATTTATGACTAAACTAATTTAATCCCTTTGGTTTTTTTTTGTTCATGAATTGGGATATCTTATGAAAACGATAAGGGTATCGGATTTGTAAATGGACAAGTACCCCTGTGCCTCAGTAGTTTAACATTATACGAAGTTTTAGACAAGGTAACCTGGCTTCATTTTGATATCAAAGATATATTGTCTGACGAAAAAGAACATGAAATAGCATAGTTTGCATACGGCATTCAGGTAATGGAAAATGGTAAGGAACAATATTTCGAAGATACAATAAAGATATTAACAAATCTTGGGAAAATATCGGAATTACAAATGTTTTGTGAAATGACAGCCTCAGCTCGGTCGGGAAGTAATTGCAGATTAGCTACTGTGTACATGCCACACCTACCTACAATTAAATGCAATTGCCCCCAAATCTGAAATATTAGAAATCTGATCTATGGGACGTCTTAGCTTTGTGATCTACTAAGCTGCTCCGAAGAGTTTGAGGAAACTAAAACAGATTGAAAATCTGGACAAAATAAAAAAATCAGGACAAAATAACAAAATCTGGACAAAATAAATCCTTCAACCACTGGGCAGAATTGCTGTATGGAAGTCGTTAATATCATCTAAACTTGTATACTTGATTCTTTTACTGAACGTTATCGACCATACATAAAAAAAACCCTGCAAGAAATGTATTCTAATTTTGTTTGGAAAGGAGAGATGTAGAAGAAGGAAGTTTGGGAAGACCTGATCTATTTAATTGCAGCCAGGCTCTTAAATTAAAGTATATAAGAAAAATGAATACTTCAAAACATAAATGGAAGCATATTGATATTTATTCACACCCAGAATTTCGGAGTGTACACAAAAATATGGACCCCCATTTCTTTTTTCATCGTAATGAAAAGAACACTTTCTAAAAATGTACATTCAGAGAGTACAAAGATTTTTCCCATGAAACGCGGCTCAGATGATGGTGGAACCAAGAGATCCAATTTAGATAACATTGAAATTTATAAGTGAGTGTGTGTGTGTGCGTGCGTGCGTGCGTGTGTGTGTGTGTGTGTGTGTGTGTGTGTGTGTGTGTTGTTGCGTGTGTGTGTGTGTGGTTGCGTGCGTGCATGCGCGCCCGCGTGTGAGCCTGTGCGTGCGTGTGTGTGTGTGTGTGTGTGTGTGTGTGTGTGTGTGTGTGTGTGTGTGTGTGTGTGTGTGTGTGTGTGCGCGTGCGTGCATGCGTATGTGTGTGTGTGTGTGTGTGTGTGTGTGTGTGTGTGTGTGTGTGTGTGTAGATTTGATCGTCGTCTGTGATGGTTATGTAAACTGCAATACAGGTGTAGACGAAATAGGATGTGATTATAATAACATACAATTAACACTAAGTACGAAAAAACCGCCAGTTGTGATCAACTTTGACAGACCTGGAGCATTCACTGCGATTCCTCTACCTGGAAACATGACTCAGTGTCCTAACACCCACTTTCAGTGCCACAGTGGTGACTACTGCCTACCTGTCTACGTCAGGTGTAATGGCGTCAACGACTGTCCAGATCGTGAGGACGAGGACTGGTGCCGTTCCTACACATGCCCGGGGTTCTACCGATGCCGTGGCAGTGACCGTACAATATGTGTGCACGTGCACCACCTCTGTGATGGTCTGCCACAATGCCCACTGCATGACGATGAACTGATGTGTGACGTGACCTGTCCTGAATCATGTACGTGTTATGGTTTGACCTTCATCTGCCCACACTTCCCACACACGTTTCTTCCCACGTCTGCATTACCTGGACGTCAAGGAGAGCAGGCTACAGCAGGCTGATGTTACCAAGCAGGTCATGTTGATCCATCTGGGCGTTCAGGGCTGCCATTGGAGCAATGTCTCAGCATTTCAACTGCCCAATCTTCACAGCTTGGATTTAAGTGACAATCCACTGAATCATCTCACCATCGGGGTTTTTTGTGGAATGTTGTATTTTTGAAGACTGAATCTGGCGGGTAATTCTTTAAAAAGCATTTTTGATAGAAAACGAAAGTATCGACTGCCGTCATTGAGTGTTCTTAACTTTTCCAGTGTCAGATTTCGTACTCTCCAGTTGGACATCTTGTCAGAGATGTTCCCAAACTTGCAGATTTTGGATTTATCTCAAAGTGGAATTGAGTCTCTTTCAGGCAATAACTTGTTTCCATATCTGCATACACTGGACATGCAGGGTTGTCCTGTCTTTGAGTTCACCCAGACTTCATGAAAGGAATGAACAGCCTCACCCACATGTTTACAGACAACACCAAGCTGTGCTGCTCTGCTGTGTTACCAGACGTGTTCCGAGGTGAATGTTTCATCCCCTCTGACGAACTTTCCTCCTGTGACAGTTTGTTAAAATCCAGTGTTTACCGTCTGGCCCTTGCAGTGTCTGTCTTGCTTGCAATTTGTGGTAATATTGGCAGTTTAATCTACAGATTGTACTTTTCATCAGAGAGGATCAATGCTGGCTTTGCTGTTTTTATACTTCACCTTTGTATTTCTGACTTTCTGATGGGAGTGTACTTAGTCTCCATGGGATTGGCAGATCAGGTCTTTTCTGGTGTGTACGTGTGGAAAGAAAGTGAGTGGAAAAAGAGTGCAGTGTGCAGTGTTGTTGGCTTTTTAGCTTTTCTATCTTCTGAGGTGTCAGCTTTGATCATCTGTGTGATTACTTTAGATCGATTTCTCGTGATCCACTTTCCATTCAGTCAGAACCATTTGGATCTACATCAGCTCACATAGTCTGTACGATCACATGGACACTAGGACTTATCTTGGCCACTGTGCCTCTGCTACCAGCAACGTCACACTGGGAGTTTTACCACCAGAAGGGTATTTGTATTCCGCTGCCTGTTACCAGAGCAGAGTTTGCTGGTCATGGCTATTCCTTCAGTATCATGATCATCTTCAACCTGGTCCTCTTTCTGCTGATAGCTGCAGGACAGTGCCTTATCTTCTGGTCAGTACGAGCCAACGCTATGTCTGAGCAGGAAACAGGGACCAAGGTCAAAAACACCGCCACTGTGAAGTCTAAAGAAGTCATTATCACCAGACGTCTTCTGTCCATTGCAATGTTGGACTTTCTGTGCTGGTTTCCTATCGGTGTGTGTGGTGTGTTGTCAGTCAGTGGCGTCGCCATTTCTGGGGAGCTCAATGTTGCCATGGCTATTTTTATGTTGCCACTTAATTCAGCGCTCAACCCTTTCCTTTATACTCTGAACATTGTTTATGAAAAACGACAAAAGGCGAAAATAATACTCCGTTTTCAGAAGTTTCTTCAAGTCTACCAAATGAAAAATACATTAAAAGAGTAATATTTCTGAAAGCATCGAACTTGAACGTTATATAGAAGCGCTGTATGTAATGATTGTGACGTGACGCTTGACAAAACCATCCGATCGGTCCCACTAAAACACCAAACCAAAAAATAGATTTCAAATCTATGCCCACCCTCCCCTCTCAAACCCCTTCACCACCCCCCTTTCCCCCTTCCCCCTCTTAGAATGGTGTGAGTCGCACGACTTGACTATGTGCTACAAGAAAACTTGGGTCACAGTAAATGCGTGCCACCTTTCGTTCTTATCGGCCTACCTCCCTTCCCCCCCCAAACCCTCCCTCCCCATGCTGTGTGATACTATGCAGCGTGGGGTGTGCGTTCTAACAATAGCCCGTCTCACCCCCCACACCACCCCCCCCCCTCTCTCTCTACCCCGCGACACGAAGGCATTTGCTGCGCTCTCCTCACCACCACCACCCCCCCCCTCCCCCCCCTCCTTCGTACCTATGGTCCCCGTCCTCGCAGACACCTACACGTGCTCGCGAACACCCTATGCGGCCGCATAAATTAACTGGGGCTCACGGCCACCTACACGGATGCATAAATTATCCTGTGCCAATTAGGTTCAAACGATTTCCGAGGCGATTGGTGGCAAGACTAAATCCCTCCCCCTCTCACCCCTGATGGGTGAATGACACGTTGTCGAAATTTGATTTCGCATGTGAGAGATTCATATAGCAGACACACACAGGCGCAACTTCACTGACCCCTCAGGACTGCCTGTAGACAAGAGCAGAGGAAGACAAAGGGACAGAGAAGGCCTAGTAAACTCTTGGTAACTCTTTGATCTCAAGTCATTCACTGTTCATTCCCAGGAAAAGTGAGTTGGAACTCTGTTTTTACATTTTTGAATCTATGTATTGATTTTATGTATGCTGTGTGTGTTTAACTTTGTACAAATGCTTAGCAACATTTATCAAACTGATGAATGATTATTTTGTGTAGTAGTTTGCTTGCCATCATATGGCAAAAGCTCTCTCCCAGTGGTTTTGATTCTTTGTTAACAATCTGACCACTGATCTTTGTGTGTTCACCCTGACTTTTGTCAGGAAGACCAAGGCCAGGATTTAAACCACAGTGCCAAGGACATCCACGCTGTTGGTTCAGATGAGGAATTTGCACAGGCCCTCGATGCCAGGTGCCTGAAACTCAACCTGCCATGAGCAAACAAGACTGAAGATTGGGAGAAACTGGATGCAAAAATCGTCCAAAGACTCGATGCACTGATAGGGAAAAGCATCCTGGAACACAAACTAGCCACATATGGGGACATTGTGTATGCCACATGTAGAGACACCTATGGAGCAAAACTACCCAAAGAGAAAACACCCAAAGAAATCCAGACGCCAAGAAGAGATGGACAAGATCAGGGTCCAAAAGAAAAACCTCAAGAAGCAAATGAAGACTGCTCTGTCAGCTGAAAAACAAGGCTTGGAAAAACTCTGGGAAGACCTGAAAGCAAAACACAGCGCCCTCAGCAAAGCGGAATCTGTGAGGAAGAGGAAAAGCAAAAAGAAGAAGACACAAGAGCGTTTCTTCAGAGACCCCTTCCAGTTTGCCAGAACTCTGTTCGAGCAGCCAAAATCTGGGACCCTAAGTGTGGACAAAGGAGTTCTTGAGCAGCATCTGAGAAAAACATACTCTGACTCACAGAGCAAAGCACCACTCGACATTCAAGGTCTGGTTTGGCCAACCAACCCTGAGGAACAGTTCAATGACAAGCCTCCAACGTTGGCGGAAATCAAGAAGGTGGTCGACAAAGCCAGAGCCAAATCATCACCAGGGCCAAACTGAATACCTTACCAGCTGTACAAGAAATGTCCCAGGTGCTGGAGTGGCTCCACAGGCTGCTGCGATCAGCTTGGAGAAATCAGAAGATCAGTGGCCATGGATGACGGCAGATGGTGTGTACATCCCCAAAGAGCAAAACTCAAGTGACATCAGCCAGTTCAGGCCAGTATCACTACTGAACGTCTAAGGGAAAATCTTCTTCTCTGTCATGGCAGCAAGGCTGACCAGTACCTCATGGAAAACAAGTACTGGATGTGTCAGTCCAGAAAGGTGGCATTCCAGGTGTGGCTGGCTGTGTAGAACACGCCACAATGATCTGGGATGCAATCCAAAGAGCAAAAACAGAAAAGAGAGACCTGGACGTAGTGTGGCTCGACCTGGCAAACGCATATGGATCTGTACCCCATGAGATGATACAGTTGGCTCTTAAGATGTACCATGTGCCAAAGAACATCCATGACATGCTCAAGAAGTACTTCAATGGCTTCTCAATGCGGTTCTCTACCAAGGAGTACACAACAGATTGGATCAACTTGGAAGTGGGCATTGCAATGGGCTGTGCATTTCCCCAATACTGTTCGTGTTGGCAATGGAAGTCATCTTGAAAGCAGCAACAGCAATGCAAGACAAACAGACCTTGGCGATGGATACAAGATGCCCCCTCTCAAGGCCTTCATGGATGACACTACAGTGATTTCATCCAGAGAAGACGAGACACGTCATGTGCTGGAGAGGCTGACGACATAGTCGCCTCATCCAGAATGAAGTTCAAGCTGAAGAAATCATGGAGTCTCTCATTGAGGAAAGGGAAAAGTGGCTGAATCTGTGGTCTTCAGTGTTGCCAACCAGACCATTCCAACAGTAACAGAAGAGCCAGTCAAGAGCCTTGGAAGATGGTATGATGATACGCTGAAAGACACACAAAGAGCAAAAGAAACCAAACAGATGTCGGAAGAAGGCTTGGAGACCATTGACCAGTGTGGACTCCCTGGCAAATACAAGGTCTGGTGTCTGCAGTTCATGCTGATACCAAAGCTCCTATGGCCTCTGATGATATACGACATCTGCACCAGCATAGTGGAGGCAATGGAATCCAAAATCAACAAGTTCACAGGAAATGGCTTGGTGTCCCCACCCTGTCTGACTGACATAGCGCTATACTGTCGCCAAGCAAAGCTGAAACTACCACTGAAATCCATCCTGGAGGAATATAAAGCAGGGAAGATCAGACTTCAAAGCATGCTGGAGGACTCAGGAGACAAGGTGGTTGAAGCAATCAAGCCCCAGCTGAACACAGGCAGAAAATGGAAAGTTCAAGAGGCGATGGATTCTGCAAAAGAAAGTCTCAAGATCTGAGAAATAACAGGACACACACAGACCAACAGACAAGGACTGGGGGTGACCAAAACTGAATGGTGGTCAAAGGCCAAAGGAAAAGCCAAAGAGAGACATGATGATTCAGGAGATGAGAAAAGAAGAAGACCAACAAAGACTCCAAAAAGCAGTCCAGCAGAGCCAGCAAGGGCAATGGACAATGTGGGAGAATGCACTCCAAAGAAGTCTCACTTGGAATGACATTTGGCACACATGGCCCCTCTCAGGATCAGCTTCATTCTCAGATCTGCATATGACCTTCTGCCTTTAAATGCAAACCTGGTGAAGTGGGGAAAAATAGACGATCCTTCATGCCCCCTTTGCCATGGAAAACAAACAGTGGAGCATGTCCTAAGCTCATGTAAAGTAGCCCTGGCTCAAGGAAGGTACACATGGAGGCACAACCAAGTGCTCAAAGAGATTGTACAAGTAGTCTGGGCTAGTACCAACACCACAAAAGGGAAAATCAGGACTCCAAAAGCACCCGCAACATTCTTCACGACAGGAGGCAGCGAATCATGGCCAAGAACAACAGTGCCACTCGGAACATGCAGGCAGAGTCTGCTGGATGGGGCAGATGACTGGGAGTGCACAGCAGACCTCCCAGAATGGAATAGTCACCCAGAGATTATCAGCAAGAGTGGCATGAGACCAGACATAGTATTACACTCTCAGTCAACCAAGGAGCTGATCATGATCGAGCTCACGGTGCCATATGA
The DNA here is from genome assembly GCA_016801955.1 of Conus betulinus. Classification (NCBI taxonomy): domain Eukaryota; kingdom Metazoa; phylum Mollusca; class Gastropoda; order Neogastropoda; family Conidae; genus Conus; species Conus betulinus. Next base: position 21,240 of record JADBJO010018661.1, read on the forward strand.
GAACAGAATGGAGGCAGCTCAGATCTACAAGACTGAAAAGTATGCTGATCTGGCAAACAGCCTGAGGAAAGAAGGCTATCAGGTCAAGTCCTCACTGCAGAAATTGGAGCTAGGGGGTTTGTGGGAACGTCTGCATACAGCCTCATGAAACAGCTCTCAGTTGCAGGGGGGAAAAAAAACCAAAGCCCTGAAAGCAATGGCAGAAGCGGCAGAGAGTGTTCAAGTTGGATCTGGTCAAGGAGGAACAAAAGTGAACTTCATAAGGCTTAACTTTCCTACAATATCAGGTGTCCCTGTGGCTCAGTGGTTAGTGCGCGAGTCATTAAGTGGAAATGAGCATGTCCAGAAGGGCATGGGTTCGAATCCCAGTCATGGCTCATCCCAAGATGGGAAAAAAAGGGGTCAGGAAAACAGTATCCCTGTGCTAGGTAAAAACAGCTACTCTGATTTATAAATACTATTATTGGAATGATTTGTAGTGTATGACTTTAAGTCTACACCACATGTGTACTTGGACTAAGCACAGCCCAAGTCAGTGCGATTTAATTCATATGAAACAAGGAAGAGTTGTATAACTAAATCTGTAACATTGTATTACTGTCTCCTACCCTTTTGTAAGCTTAACTTAGCCTTTAAACAAAAGTGGAGGTTAATAGTTATAGCAGAAACTCTACCATAGAGAAAACTTTGCTGGCTGAGTCTCAAACCCTCTCTGAAAGAAAGAGAAAACGGTAAATGTGTGCACTCTACAAGCCAGCCATCAGATTCTCATCTACAGATCAAGTTCTCTTTATCGCAGAACTGGGATCCTGGTCACGCTGCACACCACAGTGAACCAGGAGCTGGGACTTCGCCAGAAACCAGGGCGACACCAGACAACAAATCTACACCAGTGGGGCAGTCACCAGCCACAGGAAGACACAACTGTCTTCTCCGAAGCAAAGCTAAGTTTGCTTACCACCTGGAGTCAAACCCATCAGACCCTTACCCTCACTTTATGATGAACAGTGAGAATCTGTCTATGAGTACCATTCTGGCTACAGCACTGGGTGCTCGCAAGCAGAATGGATGTATAATACCCATATACATTCAGTGTAACGTAGACAGAACCCCTGTATGCCAACTTAAGCTTGCTGCACAGAGTGTAAGTGAGTAAAGTAGGAGTGAGGAAGGGCCCCTCATTGTGGTAGTCCAATGAGAACTGACACGCAGTCTATGGAAATGACACGCCATTTCTTATCTATGTGTAAGTAATAAAAGTTGATGTGTGAAAGTGCACTTAACTTGTGTCAGTTCCCTGTTGTTCAATCGAACGTGTTGAATGTTTGAACTTCTCTCTTCAATTCTGTATCTCGGAGCTATAAGTACTTTTAATTAAGAGTACAAGCCTAAGGAAAATTATCTCAGAGCCATTCTACCGTATTTATATCAATCCCCGGAACAAATAAAAATTTCTTTGATGACTAGTACCGGAAAGTTGCTCCTTCCACCACTAGTAAGAGAGAGGGTGTAGGTGAAATGTAAGATAATTCTCATCGAGAAATTATTCCCAGTCCTTCCCCTAGAGGACCCACCTACCACACTCACATCCATCTCGTCACATCGAAGTGGGGGCTTGTCCGGGATTGTAAAATACACTTTGGATTGTAAAATACAATTCACTCAAAATTTTATTTCCTTTGGTTAGTCCAAAAATTTGGACAAAGAGCAGAATTCAGAGCAAATAGGCTGAAGGGAAAGGGCAAAAAGGCAAAGTTTTCCATGTAAAGGATTTACTAAAAGAGGATGGTAAATCATTGCAACGTCCAGTTCAAAGACTGAAATATTTTGGCTGTGTAAGTCCTATTAGAGAATTCTTGAGAAAAAAGAAAATATAATTAGAAAACACCAGAAACGAAGGAACTGAACACCACAAAGCATTTAGCCAAATGATTCATGCTCCCAAGGGAACAAAATATTTTATGAAATACTGATTGGTAAACCAGTGTTACCTAATGCATGTGGGGGATGGGAAAGAACTCTGCAAATGGAAATTCCTTGGGCAAATATTTTCATGGAAACAAAAGAATAAAAGAAATAAGGTTAAAGTGGTTTCAAATGAAAATTAATTATGGGGTTTTGGTGACAAATTCAATTCTAACAGATATGGGAGTAACAGAAAACAAAAAGTGTAGCTTTTATGAAGATGTTAAAGATTCCATTTTGCACTACTTGTGGGAATGTCAACATGCGCAAAGTTTTTGGACAGAATGTACAGAGTACATAAAAAGGAAATGTGCAAATTGTGATAGATTGGAACTAAATCAGTCACTAGTACTCTTTGGAAATGACAACACAAAAACGGACAACTGTTTTCTGCACATCTTATTACTAGCTAGTATACTATCTATAAATGCAGAATAAGAAAAGTAAATCCAACACTTCAATTATTCCTAACAGATTTCAAAGAAGCTTATGAGATTGACAAATAGGTATTCAACACTTCTACGCAATATGATAAATTTGTGCTGAAATGGGCATCATACACAAATTTAATAAAAACTGATTAAGACAAAAAAAAAAAAGTAAAATACTGCTACAAAAGCTTTTTTTTTGTTGTTGTTATTAGAAGTCATATACTATATACACACAAGTACACAATTTTTTGCCAAACAATATATGGTTTTATATTAGATCTGGTTGAACTAAGTCAACATTGGCCATAAAATGACTGATCTATGATTACGCTTATCCAATTATATATTCATAACGGTATGTGGACAGTTTACTAAAGTTCTGCCTTTGATTTGCGATTAACTATTATATAAAATGACTATAATCTAATGAAATACTGAGCAAGTTTGTATGGTTAACAAGAAAACTAAGTTTACATAAAGTCTGTTATTAAGTACTGTACTAGATATTGACATTGTGTATGTGTTACATGATCAACCCCATGTATAGTAGGAATGATGACACATTTGTGTGCAAACCTTGTTCAACTGAAAAAATGGAATAACAAATAAAAAAGAAACACACACACACACACACACACACACACACACACACGGAAAAAAGAAGATAAAGGGAAGGACAGAAGAAAAAAGCAAAGAAGAAATGAAAATATAGAGAAGGAAAGAAACAAAGAAAAGATAAAAGATGAGAAGACAATGAAAGAAAGAAAGGAAAAACGATGGAAAGGAGAATGGGAGGAAGAATAGGAAAACAAAGACAAAGAAAGGAAAATGAAATGAAGGAAATGAATGAATGAAAAAGCAAGAAACGGAGAGAAAGGAAGTAAAGACGCACGGGTGAAGACGGAGGGAAGAAAGGCAGGAAGAAGAGAGAGAAAAAAATAAAGGATGGGAGGAAGGATAGACAGAGAAAAGAAGAAATGTTTTTAGGAAAAAAAAACGAGAAAGAAAAGAAAGAAGGAGGGGGAAAATGACAGAAAGAAAGAAAGAAAAGGTGCGTGGATAAAGCTATGAGAAAAGAAATTTGAAAAAGAAGAACACAATGGGGGGGGTGGGTGGGAAGGGTTTCCACTTTCATTATGAAATCCTCTCAGGAAAACATTTGGTTTAAAAGGGAAAAAAACGAATTAGTAGCTAAGGTAAATAAAGAGATGGGAGAAAGCTGTTAATTGACAGACAACTTTCGACAACAGAAGGAAAAAAAAAAAAAGAGAGAGAGAGAGAGAGAGAGAGAGAGAGAGAGAGAGAGAGAGAGAGAGAGAGAGAGAGAGAAGGTAAGTAACAAAAACCCTTCCCACTACCTTGGTC
>JADBJO010018661.1:32500-34845 GCA_016801955.1 Conus betulinus
TGTCCCCCTGATGGCGATCCCTGCTTTCTGTCCTGTTTTCCCCCACACTGTCCCAGACCCGCACTGACACTCGTGCTGACATACAGGGCCAAGGCCCCCCAGTGCTGTATCCTGGGCAAACTGAGGATGCTGATGATGTCAGTGTCGCAGATGACCTGGCAGTGGAGCGGGGTCCAGACGAGGGTCAGCGCCAGCACAGCACGGACACGACCACGCCTGGAGTGCAGAACGAGAGGGTGAGCAGCCAGGTGACGGGCAGGGAAGCAGCAGCCAGCGGCAGTCGCCATCCTTGCTGGGCTTTGGTCGGGGCTCTCCTGTCAGCACCCCTACCACGCAGCCATCCAGTGCATCAAAGTCACAGCGTGATGGTGGTGGGAGGGAGGGGGCGAGGGAAGTCACATGCTGCCAATGAAAGACGTTCGTGAGTAGACAACCGTCAGCAGCCACTCCAGTACATACTAGGCAGCAATCATTACGCTCTGACGTTACCACCTCCACACAAGGTAAACTGCCAATGACTGGCGTCAGAACCCGTCAACAAAAGGCACAGCAAAATCAGGGAAAGGGGGTCCAAAGAAATGACGGTCAGGCCACAGCCCTTGTTTTGATTCTGATGATAGTTCAATAAGTCTGGCTTATTCTGGCGATGTTCTGAACACTCATATAATGTTAGTTTTGCTTCTGCTAATATTTGCTTTAAATGCGGTAAACAGTAATGTCAGCAATGTTGCTAAACTGAAGACAGATATTGTTGATACTGGTCTTGTTAATCATACTACTCATGCGAATGTCCATGTTAATAACACCAAAGCGTCTCTTTCAATTGTGTCACTGAATGTAGAAGGTATATGGAGCGTTACAAATCAACTTGATCTGTCTTATTTTGTTATGAAATATGATTTCGCGTTGTTGGTTGAAACCTTTTCCCAGACATTTCCCGATTATTAATCCCTTCTCATGTAGCACATGTCTCTCCTGGGGTCAAACTGTCAGACAGTACTCACAGTCGTCTTTCAGGTGGGGTTGTGTTTCTAGTCAGAAAAACTTTGACTGAATATGTGACTAGAATTGAATGTGAACTCGACAATATATTGTGTTAAAGATTTCCCAAAAGCTCATTGGAACAATGACTGATTGCTTATTAATTGGTGCTTATATACCCCCTGAGCATTCAGTTTATTATGAAGAAACAGATATATTTATAATGGTATCTCCATGCTAGAAGACTGTTTGCTTGATCTTGCTAGAGAGTATGACAGTGCTCCCATTATAATCTGTGGAGATCTAAATTCAAGAACTGGTTCACTCAATGTTAAAGCTGTTGACATACATGATTCTTTTTATGATGTGCGGGAATCTATTGATAGTAATGATTTAAAAGAACCGCCTGATAAAGTGCGTCTGTCAACGGACAATGTAGTTAATTCTTTTGGTCGCTATCTGTTATCTGTGTGTGAACTGTATGAATTGTGCATTTTAAATGGACTTGTGTCCCGGACTTTCTCGGGAGATTTCACATATGTATCATCGAATGGAAGCAGTGTTATAGACTATTTTTCTGGTTTCCAACTCCTTAGTAAATATGTGTAAATGTTTTAATGTTATACCTATGATTGAAACAAAACATGCTGCAGTTGAATTGTCTCTCATCTTCATAATGTTTTTTTTTATTCCGAACAAAACATTGATCGTGAAACCTTTTCAATTACAAAATACACATGGAATGATGATCAGCATGTTGCTTACAATGACCTCATGTGCAGTGTCGAGGTGAGAGCTATCTTGGATGAAGCCATGTCACTTATTGAAAATGATATAAATTTGGCGCTTGCTAAATTTAACGAGTGTTTTGTTTATGCAGGAAATTGCATGAAGAAAACTAAATGTATTGGATGTGAAAAGATGAAAATATGGTTCGACTTGGAATGTAGGCAGAGTAGAACTCTCTTGCGCGGCATCGGCGCCAACTTGGCAAAAGCCATATTGATGCTAAAAGTCTAGCTTACTCTGAAAAAAGAAAACAATATAAAGAGTTATTAGAATCGAAAAAGAAACTGCACAAAGAAAAGATTGTGCGCTCAATACAGGATAATTTAAATGATGCAAGAAAATTTTGGGATACCATTCGTTCTGTGAAATCTAGGACTGGTGTGCAAAATACGATAACAAAAAATGAATGGTTTCATCATTTTGATAATGTGTTTAATTCTGTGCCAGACACTGATGCAAATGCAGTTGGTGATATTGATGTTCCTTGTGATGATGGCGATAATTACACACTTAACAGTGACGACGACGATTCAGTTCCTCTTGATAACACGCGTACCATCGAATGTGATGCGCTC
>JADBJO010018662.1:0-34844 GCA_016801955.1 Conus betulinus
CAACCCCCAATTCCACCCGAAAGAAAAATAAATATGGAATTCACGCCTTAAGCTGACTACCTAAAAAAATGAATAAGCTGGAGAATGACTGGGCAAAATCAAATGCAAACTTTTCCAACACAACAATGTTTAGGGTATAGAGTCCCTGAGGAACGTTACTTTCCCCGCCCTAGGGGCGGCCACCACCGCCTTCTTTCTTCTGGTCATAGGCCCGCTGACAAGGTCCTCCATGCATCAACGGCGGTCCCAGGGCGATGCCTCTCCAGCTTGGGTTCCAGTAGGTTTTCCTGCCTCCCCATTCCCCCATCGCTGTCACGTCTGCCTCAGGTTCTCGGCGTCCAGGAGTGGAGTTCCTTGGGTGGCCGCTTTCTTTTTCTTTTCCCCTCTTCCCCCCTGTGGGTTCCGGACATGCCTGCCTGGTGGTGTTTGTCGGCAGCTTGACCCAAAAAAAAAAAAGATTCCGCTAGGGTGTGGCCTACCACCTCCATCACGCTACTGGAGCAATCTCGGCCATCGGCTAGGCTTCTGATTTGTCTGTTTGCAACACAAGGTCCCAGCGTTGCATGATCACATGTCGGGCCAGTGGGATCCTCAGTAAGCGCCTCAGACAGGTCAGACATTGATTGAGGAAGTCGGGATCGTGTTGGTGAGATAGGATAACTGTGGTTCGCCACTGGGCTGAAGGCTTTTCTGGGTACTGGAAATCCTAGATTTGTACGGTGCTATAAATAATCCTTAATCGTTGGTTTTCAGTTGTGAAGGCACGTGTCACGCAGCCTTTCCATAAAGTAGGCTGCTATATCATTCAGCTGTAGACGTTAATATCTCCTATCTTGGTTTTCTTGTAGATACATTTAGTTCCAGAATTCTTAGGTTCGGACAAGCTTGCATCTGACTCAGCATGTGTGCCCATTGTAGGTCGACCGACAGCATGGCCAAGGGTAAGTGAATATTGCACCCTCCAGCCATCCGCGTTGCCTTCTAGCATGATGGGGGTCTTGGTTTGTGGAATGGGTCGCTTATCATTACTATATACTTTGGCCTTTTCCCTTTGTGGATGTTCCAAAAGTCCAATGCCTGGGTGGATCCAAAGACTTTATGCCACTGTTTTGTGCCACTGTTACGTCTTCATTTTTTGCATCTGTGGGCTGTGTGGCCTGGGTGTGTTGCCGAAAAGACGAAAGAAAGGCACAAATCATTTCGGCAAAGTTCTAGGTGCTGTTCCAAGTGCTTCTAAAGAGACCACTTGCGTGCCATTGCACTAATGCCAGGCAGTTGAAACTATTAGAACCCAGTCTCTATAGCGAGAAGGACAGGAACGGTGAGCAGAAGGGCACCCTTGTCTCACCCCTGTTTTTCACTATCAAAAGCATCTGTAAAGTCTTTGACCTCCATGTACACACTCTGTTAGGTCATCCCATCCCCTCATCATAAGAATTTCGGATGATGTTGATGAACTTCTGTGGTATTAGCACTATAATGTTGCATGAGCAGCTTCCAATAGATGCTCTGTCGACAACTGTCCGAAAGCCTTCTCGTAATCGATGAAAACATGATATACAGTGGTGAGTTCACCATGACGACTCTGACGACTGCTCCACAGGATGATGCAGGAGTGTGGCAATCTGGTCGGTGCAGGATCTGTCCTTGCAGAAGAAGCCCGCTTGCTGATCTCTGAGATGTGCGTCCTATTACCTGGTTTCGCTTTCTTCATCCTTTTCCAATAGGATTCTGTTGAATACCCCTTTCCTGGGACTGACAAGCAATGTGTGATGCCTCTGTAGTTGTGGTGCATGAGCTGAGGTTCACTTTCTTCGGCAGTTCGATCGGTAACCTTCTTTTCCCATTCTGTTGGGACCTGGACCTGGTCTTCCTCCCAAATCCTTTGCAAAAAGAGGGTGTAATATCTCTACTAATGTGGTTTCTGTACTACCCATTCTTCAAAACCTCTGCAGGTATATTGTCTGGGCCTGCAGCCTTTTCCGTTCCTAAGCTTTTTTATTTTATATCGCCTCTCTGATCTCCTTCTCTGGTAGGTATGCCGCAGTTGATAGGAAGATCATTCTCAGCTGGCTGGATTTTTGGTGGATATTCTGGCGGCCTGGCCTGTTTAGTAGCTCTTCAAAGTGCTCTTTCCATCTCTGTTTCTGTCCATCCTCACCGTGTATTGCCTTTTCCATCCTTGTCTTTCACGGGCCTCTCTGGCTTGCTGAACTTTCCTGACAACTTCTTCGTGGTGTCGTACAAGTTCTTCATGTTGCCAAGTCTCGCTGCCTCTTCTGCCTCCACTTGCCAGATTCTCATGATACTTACTTTCCTCTTGTTTCTGCCTTCACACTTTTCTTTTACTTCTTTGTTAACTCTGTATACTGTTGCTGAGCTCTAGTTTCCTTCCCTGTTCTTGTCTGGCTGTTGTTGACTGCCGCCTTCTTCTGCTTTTCTCTCTTCTATATTCTTTAAAAGATTCTGCCCGAGACTCCACTCCTTTTGATTTTGTTTTTTATGGCCTAGTACAAACTTTACAGGTTGTAACCCAGGCCTCTTTCATTGCTCCCCATCTCTCATCAATTGTCCACTTCTTCCTCAAGCAGCTCTCTTGCAGGATCTGATAGCGGTTTGAAAGTTCAGTTTTGAATTCCTCTTTCTTTGTTGGGTTCTTTTAGGAAGGACTGTGTTGAATCTCTGACGATGGGGGATTTCCCCTGTCCAGTTTTCTTCAGTTCAGTCTCAGTTTAAAGCGCCCTGTAAGCAGATGGTGATCTGAAGCAACATCTGCTCCTCTCTGGACGTGGACATCCAAGGGCGATATTTTGGAATTTCTTGTAGATGCATATATGTGGTCAATCTGATGTTCAGTTGTGTGATGATGGGAGAAAACCCAGGTGGCCTTGTGGGATTCTCTTGTGCGGGGAAGATGCTTCTAATCTTCCTATGATGAGCTCACTTGTGGCACACGGGGTCTGCAAACCTCTCACCATTGTCGTTCATATCGCCTAGCCCATGCCCGCCCCATGATCTCCTCATAACCTGTGTTGTGCTGCCAATCTTGGCGTTTGAAAGTCTCCCATGACAAACAGTGATGTCTCTTCCAGGAAAACTCTGAGGAACTGTTTGAAAGTCTAGTCTATTGTAGAAGTCATCCTTGTTCATCCTCCTAAACTGTCATTCGTCGGAGCGTAACATTGTACAATGTTTAGGCTGGGAGGTGGCGTTTCTTATTAGTTCTGAAGGGACGCTGTGATGATCCGGGACCCATGAGCCTGCCTCCAGTCAGCGCTCTCTGTGCAGTTTTTGACAGCATCAGGACGACGACTCCGTGGTGTTGTGCGGCGCATTGTCCCCCTGGTGGCCCGAAGACAGCAGCAGCTCTCCTGTGGTCGGTCCCCTCCTTCTGTCCTTCCTATCCATTCTGTTTTGGCCGATGCCCAAGCACGCCGCTCAGTTTTATTGTTCCTCAATTTCTTGTAGCTACTACTTGAGCAGTCTTGCCTGTTTCGAACATGGTCCGTACATTCCATGGCCCGATTGTTGATGGTGGTCCTGGTACTAAGGATGGAAGTCGACTGCGTAGCTTCCAGGTTCTGGCTTCACTACTCCGCGTCATAGATCCCTTCTGCTGAAGATGCATCCTCTCCCAATGCCACAGTGGTTTCTGTGATTTCCTTGTTGGCGTTTCTGTAGCTGGCTTGTTTTCACAGGGTAGGGAAGGCCAACCCTACGCCCAACCCCTCCCTCTTTCTCAGCCGGGCTTGGGACCGTCCATGGCGGGTACCTCAGGAAAGTGGGAATTCCAATCAAAGATGAAAAGAGACAGAGGCGTAGGGGGAAAAAGTTCGCAGGTATACAGGTATACAGGTGTAAAGAACTCAGTCATTGGTGCTTCTGGGGTAAACGATTTACAGTAAGGCACCCTCGCACACCCAGAGGCGGGAAAAGAAAAGTGGGAACAAACAACAACGCATCCATCAACAGGCTTAAAGTTAAACGTTTTCATATTACAGAGACAACGAGAGAGGTTGAGGCCCACTGAAAGAGTAGAGAGAGAGAGAGACGAGAGAGAGAGAGCAGAGAGAGAGAGAGGAGACAGACAGATACAGACAGACAGACAGACAGATAGATATAGGACAGATGGACAAAGCATATAAGTGAAAAACATGAAAGAAAATGGGTTTTTAAAATATATGTCATGGGGTTTTCTGTCTGGAAGAATGCTTACATGTGAGGGTTATGGAAACGGGTGAGCAGAAGACCAGAATACAGAAATAGTTTTTGATTGTGCATCACTCACTCAAAGACAGCAAGTCACACACACACAAAAAATTAACAGCTCAATATTTTCATAAATTATTGAAAGCGGATAACTCTTTTACACATGAAAAATTTGAAGAAGAGATTTATGTCAATTGCTTAACAAAACAAACAAAACAAACAAAACAAACAAAAAAAAAAACCCACTTGTTTGTTATGTTGCTGTATAAAATTTCACAGACCACTGATCCACACACACACACACACACACACACGCACATGCACATGCACACGTATACATACATAATGTATACAGAGAGAGAGAGAGAGAGGAGAGAGAGGCAGGAGGAGAGGAGAGAGAGACAGACAGACAGACAGACAGACAGACAGACAGACAGACAAACCGACAGAGACAGAGACAGACAGAGAGTCGCCAACAGCAGTCACTGATCTTCCTGTTTCCTGTTTCGCTGTCAGGAGAATTCTGCTTTCTCTCAGCCTTATCCTGCTTTGCAGTTGTGACAATGATCCAGTACGTAAAGGGCCTAAACACATTCTTATAAAACCAAGGAATGTATCGTTTGATTATAACGACCAGGTTCAGAAATGAGCAGCATCATGCAGGTCCAATCTGAGCAGCGTCAAACAGATTCAGTCTGAGCAGCATCATACAGATTCAGTCTGAGCAGCGTCATACAGATCCAGTCTGAGCAGCGTCATACAGATCCAGTCTGAGCAGCGTCTTTCAGATCCAGTCTGAGAAAAAATCATACAGATTCAGTCTGAGCAGCGTCATACAGAGATCCAATCTGAGCAGCGTCATACAGTAGTCTGAGCAGCATCATACAGATCCAGTCTGAGCACCATTATACAGATGTAGTCTGAGCAGCGTCATTCAGATCCAGTCTGAACAGCGCCATACAGATCCAATCTGAGCAGCGTCATACAGATCCAGTCTGAGCAGCGTCATACTGATGTAGTCTGAGCAGTGTCATACAGATCCAGTCTGAGCAGCGTCATACTGATGTAGTCTGAGCAGCGTCATATAGATCCAATCTGAGCAGCGTCATACAGATGTAGTCTGAGCAGCGTTGTACAGATTTAGTACGAGCAGTGTCATACAGATCCAATCTGAGCAGTGTTGTACAGATTTAGTATGAGCAGCGTTGGGAAGATCCAATCTGAGCAGCGTTGTACAGATCCAGTCTGAGCAGCATCATACAGATCCAGTCTGAGCACCGTCATACAGATTCCATTTGAGAAAATCATACATATTCAGTTTGAGCAGCATTGTACAGATTCAGTCTGAGCAGCGTCATACAGATCCAATCTCAACAGCGTTGTACAGATTCAATCTGAGCAGCGTCGTTCAGATCCAGTCTAAGCAGCATCATACAGATCCAGTCTGAGCAACGCCATACAGATTCAGTCTGAGCAGCATCATACAGATTCAGCCTGAGCAGCATCATACAGATTCAGCCTGAGCAGCGTCATACAGATTCAGTCTGAGCAGCGTCATACAGATTAAGACTGACCAGCGTCATACAGATTCAGTCTGAGCAGCGTCATACAGATTCAGTCAGTCTGAGCAGCGTCATACAGATTCAGTCCAAGCAGCATTGTACAGATCCAATGTGAGCGCGCACGTCGTTTAGATTCAGTCCAAGGAAAACTCATACAGATCCAGTCTGAGCAACGTCATACAGATCCAGTTCTGAGCAGCGTCATACAGATCCAGTCTGAGCAACGTCATACAGATCCAGACTGAGCAGTGTCATATAGATGTAGTCTGAGCAGTGTCATACAGATGTAGTCCTGAGCAGTGTCATACAGATGTAGTCTGAGCAGTGTCATACAGATCCAATCTGAGCAGCGTCATAAGGATCCAGTCTGAGCAGCGTCATACATCCAGATCCAGTCTGAGCAGCGTCATACAGATCCAGTCTGAGCAGCGTCATACAGATCCAGTCTGAGCAGCGTCATACAGATCCAGTGTGAGTAGCGTCATACAGATCCAGTCTGAGCAGCGTCATACAGATCCAGTCTGAGCAGCGTCATGCAGATCCAGTCTGAGCAGCGTCATACAGATCCAGTCTGAGAGCAGCGTCATACAGATCCAGTCTGAGCAGTGTCCTACAGATCCAGTCTGTTCAGCGTCATACAGATCCAATCTGAGCAGCGTCATACAGATCCAATCTGAGCAGCGTCACACAGATCCAGTCTGAGCAGCGTCATACAGATCCAGTCTGAGCAGCGTCATACAGATCCAGCCTAAATAAAGTCAATAACGTCACACAGATCCAGTCTCGCTGGAGGACTGTCCTGGTACAAGGTTGAAGTGTGTGTCTGCATTGATCTGAAAGCATCTGCTCCACCTCTGGAGGAGGAATCACGTTCTCGTGAACTGTGGCTGTCGGTCAGAGGCTCAGCCAGGGGTCATTCCCTGGACCCGGGCTGCTGAGCAAGTTTCTGAACTTGTGTCTGCACTTTGTCTGTGAAAATCAGCCAGCCAGTCATTGCCTGGCAGTGTGCATCACAAATACCAGTGATGCACACTTACCACACACTGCACGTGTGAAACAGGATTTGGAATCTTCAGTTTTCAGGTCAGATCATCGTACCTGATCCACAAAGAACAAAATGATAACTACATTTGTAGAATGTAAGTTCATGAGGGTCTTGCCTGTGAGCTGAATTATACTTGTCCATGTGGCATATGTCTCTTTTTCCTGGGCAATATTTCTTTTACTTTGAGGGAGTAACTTTGAAAGAAGGTCTGGTCTCACCATCTAGTGTATACTGCAACAGCATAAAGCATGGGTTTGTACGTGTCCAATGAAGGAAGGACTGGTACTTGAGTGCATCACCCTGCCTTAAAATTGGTGCAATTGGTAATCCACAGACTGTTTTCATTTGATTATTCCAGTCTTTTCTAAACTGTAGTATGTCTCATAAGACGTATTCATAGCTTGTGAGCTTTGATACTATGGGCTTTTGTATGTGCAACTGATTTGAAATGGCATGTGCTATCTGTACCTTGTGAACACTCTCACAGTCAAAGGAGGAAAAATGTTTGTGAGAGGCCAGTATTGAGTCTATGCTGTGACCCCATGTATAACTTGCTACTACAACACATGATCAGTGTATACGTGATTGTGATTGTCAGGCGTTTTTTGTTGTTTGTTGTTTGTTTTCTTTGGCTTTGTTGTGTTTTGTGGTTCATGTTTTTATTTGGGAGTCAGGTAGTGGGGAGGTACATTAGGCTTATGTCTATGACACTATTGTAATTTCCGGGGCGTAAGAGTGACAATTACAACTGATTTCAAAGGAAGGGAAACTATCCTTTTTAGTATTAGGATATGCAGCCATCTTGTTACTTGTTGAGTGATGCTGTAAAAGATAGGTTTGGGTTTAGGAGTCAGGGTCATAGAACAGATCATCAAAATACCTGTATGTGCCCCAACAATCTGATCTATGTGCGATGGCAACAAAGGTAACTAAACATTGAAGGATTGATTGAGCAGCTGTTCTGGTCATGCGTTCCTTTTTAGCTAGCAAGTCAGACAACATCTGGAACATAGATGTGGAGTACAGAAATCGTACCGTCATGGCAACACCATAAAGGATTGCTGTTGAGGTTGGGGCCCTGCTGCATGCAAACCATTTCGTTCTGTGTTCGGGGCAGCAGACGGAAATGCTTGTGGACCACATGGTTACTAAACCACCATTCAGCTTGATCGAAAACAGCCTGCGAGTAACAAGAACGAAAAACACTTCCACTTTTCATCCCTGTTGTCTTGTGTGTTGTTTGGGGTTAACACTGATGCCTCCCTGCCACTTGGTGAATTCATTGGTTATTTCGGTCTGTCGGTTTCTCCTTCACCTCATCTATCAATTTGTTTCGTTTTTTTTCGCATGTTTGTGTATATACTACTGGCAAAAAAAGTTAAGGGCCACCTGTCATTTTTGACGTTAGTGTCTGATGTGTGTAATAATAGGCTTGAAACTAAGTCACAATGACCCCAAACTTGGTTATACATATTGAACAGATGTTCCTTAACAGATCACAACACCTAAAACCCCACTGCGGTACAAGGTGGAGCGCAGCTGCACGTGCGGAAACCACGTAAAAACCGGTAAAATGGGTGCCTGTGGGAGCAAATGAGTTTTGAAAAAAAGGGCGAAATGTTCGTGGTCAATTATGATGCACGTGCATGGCACCTCGTTCATGAACTCAGGTCAGACGCCGTTGGCCACAAATCTGTAAACAGAACGGTCATCTATGCCAGCCCAAAAAGCATGGCACAAAAAGGCAAAGACTGGACCCTGCCGATCGTGGACATGCCTTAGCGTTGATTGACGAAGGGATTTCTGGCCGCGAGGTGGCTAGGCATCTGAACGTGTCCCATTCCACCATCCAACATCTTGTAGAGAGAGGTTTCAGGCCACTGGCAGCGTGCAGGATCGGCTGCGATCAGGCCGTCCTCGGTGTATACCGACAGACATGCTGACCGATTCCTCCTACTGTCGCCCCTCGCAATCCTGTCACCTTAATCCGTGAGCTGAGCTCCTGCAGGCTGCAAATGTCAAATGTCAGTAGAAGAGGACAGTTTGTAACCGTTTGCACGAGTTCGGGCTGTCATCCCGGAGACCAGCAGTCCGAGTACCACTTACTCCAGCTCACCGCAGAGCATGGGCGGACTGGTGTCGTCATCATGTTCGCTGGACGAGGCAGCAATGGTCTCGAGTGCTGTTCACAGATGAGTCCCGCTTCACCTTGGCATTCAATGACTGCAGGACCCAAGTGGGGCAAAGGCCAGGAGAACGTTTTGCTGACGCCACAGTTCGTGAGGTGGATCGTTACGGAGGGGGGTTCTGTGATGGTCTGGGGGTGGCTTCAGTCGTCAAGACAGAACTCCCCTGTACGTCATTCAAGGCATGCTGACAGGGGAGCGGGTACCGTGACGAGATTGTGAGGCCCCTGATCCAGCCCGCCCTTCAGGCCATGGGTAATGCTGCTGTTTTCCAAGACGACAACGCCCGTCCACACCGAGCCCGTGTCGTGGACGATCATCTGCAGCAAGAGGGGATCATCCGGATGCAGTGGCCATCTCGCTCACCCGATCTGGCTCCAGTTGAGCACCTCTGGGATGTCCTTGGATGGCAGGTAGCCCACAACCACCCCCCACCAGTTGACGTGGCCCAGCTCACTCTCTGCAGCAGGAGTGGCAGGCCATACCGCGGGACACTCTTCGGACCCTGGTGGAGTCCATGCGTCGACGTTGTGCCGCTTGCCTGGCGGCAAACGGTGGCTACACTCGGTACTGAATGGTGCAGTTTTCAGTTGTGGCTTATGTGACGATCCTGAGGAAGGGTGATTGGACATTACAGCCCGCTGTCTGCGTTTGATTTGTTGATTTCGTGCAATGGTCCAATGAATTTGTTCTTGAATATTTGGAATTTGGAAGATTTTGCGTCCGTTCTTCTTAACATTGGCTGTAGTGTTTTGGTCTGGGAGACAGCGTTTGGCAATGGCCCTTAACTTTTTGCCAGTTGTATATGTGTGATTAGACTATGGTGATTTAATGGATATTGCCAGTTTATTGCAATGCCTTTAATTCAATATTATGTGTGTGTTTTAGCAGATGTCGATGAGTGTAATGGGTCAGCGAATTTGGCTCAGGTTATGATGTCTACCTCTTTTGGGTATATTACAGTGGAAGAGGAATTCTTATGAAAAAAATTCAATGTACTTAAAAGCGTATGTAACTGTGCCAAACAAAACGTCGGTCATGGTAAGTTTTTTAAACAGATAGCACGGAGCCGGCCATATGTCAGACTATATAAGCTCGATTACGATGTCTCGGAATACAGTGGACGTCTGGTGTGGGGAGAGATAAGTATCTTTAAAAGGTTCTATTTTGCTAAGATAATCAAGGCCAGAAAACTTCGTGTGATAATTTTTCAAATCTTATTCTTTCAAGGTATGTGGCTTTCAGATTTTCTTTTCCTTTCTTCCTGAGTGGAAGTTTACCTCAACCATTATCAAGCAGTTTATGGAATTGTTCTGTGGATTTATTACCCCAGCTTTCAGCATCATGTGGGTGTAACCTGAAGACGGAGTGCGAAGGTGGGCAGGATGAAACAGAACACTGCCCCTTCAGCAGTGCAGACTGTCAGGGTTTGATAGCGTTCTGTCACCGATGTTACAAGCTGGTCGGTGGTCTGCGTGCATATATGACAGTAATCAAACAGACGCCAACAGAAGAGCTGATGAGCACTGTAGTTCACATGGAGGCAGGCTGGGTATTCCACAGTGTATCCCTGACTGGTGCAGTAGGCTTCTTATTGCCAGCCACGTGCACCCCAGTGTGCTGGACGAAGCCATGGTTGGCTTGTACTACAGAGGTAGTCTCTGGAATAGGATGTATATCCATAGTTTTATTTGTAAGAACACACAGTTGTCTTTCATCATTCTACTGAAAGTCAGCATCACAAAATTTATTTTGATGAAAAACTGTGCTTAACTGTATTCACGTGTCAAACATCAACATTAATTCAATGTTTTCTAGATAGTGAGAGACTCCCCTCGAGCGACACATCTATATGTGAAATTAAAATGAACAAGACAGAGAATTATTTTCATCATTTACAGTCTATCACCCTGTCCAGCACACAGCTCACGTCGTTAAAAAAGGCAGGGATCCATGGCAACATGCAGTGATGGTCATGTGACGTTTGCTTTTTTTCTTATATGGATCCAGTCTGCGTTCAGAGCATAGCTCTTGCCATCTTCCACATCCACAGTCACACACTGACTGGTTTTCTCTTGCAGGTCTTCACCCCACATTTGCATGTGACAATCAGTTCAGCACCATAGCTTTCACTTTGGTCTGTGACTTCCTCTCTGACTGTCAGGATAACAGTGATGAATCATTCTGTGATCATCCTCCATGTGCGAGTACGTTTACCTGCCCTGACCATCAGTGTGTGTTTCCTATGGTAAGGTTTGTGATCTAATGCCGCATTGTTCCGATCAGTCAGATGAACAAAACTGTAAGATGTTCAAAGCTCTTCATCTGAAACACGTTTCATATCATCTCCAGTGCTGCTTGATTTTGATGGCGTCAGTCAGTTTGTTTCCACCCTCTTGAATCCCAATGACTCGTGCCCCGACAGCCACTACCGTGTCCTGGAGACTATGACGACTGTCTGCCTGTCTACACACGATGCAATGGGATGCACGACTGTATCGATCTCCAGGACGAAGAGCGATGTGAAGAAATAACATGCCCTGGATTGTTCAGGTGCAGAGCTTCAAGATCTGTGTTCACAGCGATCACCTGTGTGACGGCTGGTCGTACTGTCCACAGCGTGATGATGAATTATTGTGTGACATGACCTGTCCTGTTGGCTGTCAGTGTCAAGGTCACTCTTTCCTGTGCTCTCAGCCTTTCTCTGCAGCACAGGTCCCCTGGAGTCCGTTATTTGGACGGCACGGGTTCCGGTATGACGCTCTCTGACATGAATGGCAACGCCTATCTTATTCATCTTGTTCTTGCTCAGTGTGTGTTGACCATCTTGCCTTCAGTTCAGCTGCTAAATCTCAGAGTACTTGACCTCTCTGGAAACAGACTGCAGCTAGTCAACATGACGTCTTTCCTTGGTTTGAAAAACTTACAAACACTATCTCTGTCCAACAATCCTCTCACCCAGCTGCACACTGACATCTCCTCTGTCACCATGCACAGTGCCCTGACCCAGATAGACCTGTCCTTCACCAAGCTGACCCTGCTGGACACCACAGTCTCTCTCTCAGTTTCCTGGGGTCCAAAAACTGAACTTGACTTCCACTTACATACACACAATCAGTCCAGCTGGGGTTTCAGTACATGCCAGCACATGAGTGAATTATATTTAGACAACAGCCCAGTGGACGAGTTTCCAAATGATGTGTTCAAAGGTCTTGTTCAGTTATCTGTAATACATACAGACAACTATAAACTATGTTGCGGTGAAATAGTCCCTCATTATCTTGATGAGTCATCTCTTGCTATGCCCCTAAGGATGAAATATCTTCCTGTGAAGATTTTGTTACAGTCATGGGCCTATCGAGGGTTTTCTGTGGCTCATCACCTGTCTGTCTCTCACTGGCAATGTCTTTTGTTTCTGTGCACGATTGATTGGCAGATCCATGACCTCTTCCAGTGGTTTCAGTGTGTGTTTGTCATCAACCTGACCATGGCCGACTTTCTGATGGGGGTCTACATAGCTATGATTGGAGTGGCTGATGAATGGTACCATGGCAGATATCTCCATTATGATGACACGTGGAAAAGCAGTGTGTAACCTGTAAGGTGGCTGGGTTTCTGTCCCTGCTGTCCCAGTGAGGTGTCAGCTCTGGTCATCTGCCTCATCACTCTGGACCGTTTTATTGTTCTTTCGCTTCCCATTCAGCACTCTGCGGTTTGAGAGAACCTCAGCAGCTCTGACTTGTCTGTTAACTTGGTTAGTTGGTTGGTTTTTAGCCACGATACCTTTACTGCCAGCGACCGCTTACTGGGAGTTTTACGGTCAGACAGGTATCTGCATTCCATTGCCAGTGACTAGACGGGAGTTTGAAGGAAGACTGTATTCATTCAGTGTAATGATTGTCTTTAATTTCATGTTATTTTTGCTCATTTTCTTTTGGCCAAATCTTTGTGTACTGGTCAATACAGAGTAAATGCCTTACAGACGAACACGACTAAAGAGCCACGTGACATGACCATAGCACGGAGGCTGATCAGTGTTGCGGTTTCAGATTTCCTGTGCTGGTTCCCCATTGGACTGTGCGGAATGTTTAGCATCTGACCTGACTGATACTCCAAATCCCAGGAAAAGTGAATGTTGCGCTGGCTATATTCATACTGCCCTTAAACTCGGCTATTAACCCTTTCATGTATACTTTTAAACACCTGTGGCGGGAAAACGAAGGAAATCATATGAAGCAAACCTCATAAAATGGCTAGAAACTAATCCTGATACACTACACCATTTCAGAGCATATGTGATGCATTTGATCTTACACGCGACTAAGACACATTTGTTCTGTTTTTATACCATCCATTACGAGTAAATATATATGAATAGAATAAAGGATTTTGCAACATAAGTGTTCCGGATTATGTACATCTATCAAAACTATGAAAAAAGTAAACAGTGAGAGTTCAAAATCATATTTACGCTACAAAACCTCATTGAAAAGAAAGTGAGTCGTCGAGAAAGGAACTGAGCATAATGGGTGCTGGGTATGGTTGCAACTGAAAAAGTATGAAAATAATTTAGAAAGAAAAGGGGGGCTAGTTACCACCAAGGACACAGACAAACTGGATTGCAGGACAAACCACAATGCATTTTCGACCCTCTTGGGTCTTGGTCAGGCAAAAACAAACAACAAATAGGGACTGTGAAAATGAAGATCGAGAAATCACTTATTTATCTTGACACATCCAGCGCAAATGGCTGCTGTTGAAAACAATGAAAATATGAAAATGATTGTTGAAGTGCTAAGCAGCAAAATAAAGAAAGTATGCGTCGTACTCCTGGTTTGCTTTAGGGTAAATCAATGGGAAAAAATACCCCAAAACAAAAACAATGGAGATAAATAAACAACAGAAGGAAACCCCCTTCGGCCCCATGACTCCCACACCTACCCCCTTAATCATCCTGCCACCCCTCCCCCTCCCCTCTCCAAAAAAAAAAAAAAAAAAAAAAAAAAAAAAAAAAAAAAAAAAAAAAAACGCTTGGTCATTAGTTATTATCATGATGATGGGAGGCATCTTTAAAACCCACAACTATTTCACTCACAACTTGTTTCCATGCAAATATATGATAACATTTCTATAGATGATATTTAAACGAGATCTCTGGTTTATCTAAAGGTGGGACATTGATCGCATTCACCTTTTGACAAACCAAACCTGAAGACACCAGAAGGTTAATTGAAGATGTTGCAAAACATCTTTTTAGTTCCACAGAAGAGCCTTCTATCCCCCCAACCCTAGCTTCTGGCTGACCTTTCCCTGCCCTCTCACCAACTGCAGCCTGCTGCTTTTTCGCATCCATAACAATTCAAAGGGTTGGGGGGTTGGGGGGGGTGGGGGGGGGGGGGGGGAGATTGTTCTACCCAGAACCGACGTGGTGGAAACTGCACATCCGTCGCTTATTGGTCCGTTCGGCAGTTACACTTTCCGTGTAACCTTCACCGGGATTGTGTGCTTGTGAAGGGGGGCGAGGACGGGAAGGGAGGTGTCCCTGCAACAAAACAGACGACCTTTGTGGCCCTCAAGGTCCGCGCGTGAACGGGGCGTTGCTATTTTCTGCACAATTAGAATGCAACGTCCTGGCCTGCCTCAGGCAGCCGATGAGTGTCTGTTCGATGGTCAACGACTGGCCAGCCCAAGTGTGTTAGAAGGGGGGGGGGAAACCTTTTTGGTTCTTGACATATTCTAAAGGGGAACATTACGCGGCCCGTCAATCTACCTCGAAACTATCATCAGCAATGTATGGTGTTAATATGGAAGGAGACAGTACTACTTCAGCTTCTCTTGAAATTCACTTCAAATTTTTTTTCCAATGAGTGTTTGATGCTTAGTGATTAATTGCTTAGTAGCGTTGCGCGGCAGCTTATTTTGTTTTTATATTGATTTATGATGAAGTCGTCAGTATTCACCAGTAACCACAGTCAGTTGAAAATAACCACAACGAAGTGTTCTTGACAACCAATTTGCTTCATTCCAATACATGAGTCCATGGTAGTCAAAAGCTTAAATATGCTCAAATTGTTTATCACTTGATACGTCTGTTTAAATGTCACTTTATAAACTTGTGAATGAGCATGTGTTAAGACTGCGATGACTTGAGCTTTTTGCATAGATCCATCTGTGTGTGTGTGTGTGTGTGCGGCTGCGCGCGCGCGCAAACGCCGCCGCCGCGCACCCTCCACCACGCTACCCAACCCACGCCCCCCCCACCCCCCCCCCCCACCCCCCCCCCCCCCCCCCCCCCCCCCCCCCCCCCCCCCCCCCCCCCCCCCCCCCCCCCCCACCCCCCCCCCCCCCCCCCCCCCCCCCCCCACCACCCCCCCCCCCCACACACAAGCACTCACACACTACCCCCCCCCCCCCCCCCCCCCCCCTCCCCCGACGCACACTCACTCTCGCACGCACGCATTATGTAGCCGAACACTCTGAATACCAACACTTACATTCAGTGAACAGCTTTCTGGCTTTTGCTGGAGGTAATGAATGCAGCTTATGATGGCTTTGATAAATTATATGCAGGTGTTATATTTGTTTTTTCCTTTTAACATTTACATGCAGCTTCTTTGGAGCATTTTACATTTTCCACACACCCAGTCGTCTGAGCATGCGTTCCCTCTGTCGTTTTTTGTTGTTCTTTGACGTACCCAAAATAGGTACAGAACGGGAAGAGAGGCTGATTTCAGGGGGAATAAAAAACATGGCTGTTTCCAGCCACATACGTCTGGGCATTGCAAAGTCCGTTACTACCAGTAAGATACGCGGGCACACTGTAAACTCCATGGAATTTTATAACACAGAATCATTGTTGGCACACAGCTTGCCAAAACAGAGGCATGAGACCGGCTCAGACCCGTTTTTTTCAACTGCCACTGTATACTGCTCCATTGTCGGTTAGCGACGAAAATACATGCCTGACCACTGAAAATGATGATGTCTGATGTTAATAAGAGGCCAGCAAACAAAATCGTGTAGTTGCCTCAGTGATCCTTTCCACAGTGGTGTACAAGAGGCTGACAAACGCCTGTGTGGCTGTAGATGTCACCATGGTTTAGCCCAAGGAATAGTGGAAACACTGCGAGGAATAGGCCACCAATCTGAATCACCGTGCATGTTATATGGACAGAGACCATGCAAAGAACTAAAGGTGTGTTTGGAAAAATGCAGGACCATGCACCGTTCTATGGTGAGCAGACAGGTGAGGAATGTACAGACATGTGAGGACAGGACGATATAAAACTCGGCACAGCTGGCACACAGGACCATGTCTCCAGGCGGTGTCTTCCACAGGTAAGATCCACAGTATGTCAGGTCTGTCACTGTCACAATGGCCAGATACAATCCCATGACGTTGTTACAGCACATTAAATGTACTATAATTACGATAACACTAGTCTTGTCTTTACCCATCCTTAGAGAAAAAAAAAAAACATTACACTACCTATGTTGAAAACCAAACTACATATTGCAAATAGCCCAAACGGGGCTCCGTTTGATAGAGACCCCAAGCAGAGACTAACACGATGATATGAGGTCAGTAGGTCCGTGACAATTCTTCATATCAAATCCTTTCGGACGAACGCTGTGGAACAACAAACCTTATAGTTGCTGCTGTATATATCTTGAAGTCTGTCCAAACCCTTCATTATATCATTTGAACATATGATCAGAGGACAGCCATGCAAATGTAAAACTCGTAGTGCGCTCAAAGCTTGGAAACTTTTTTTTTTTTTTCCCGAAAACCTGCTCCGCCCCACTGTATGACAAATTCAGCGTTTCCAAGCGTGCAAACACTTTTAATGCATCATTGAACTCTTTTCGGTTCACACCTGAAAAATCTAAATGCTTCAAAAAACTCCATATGAAGACCCGAAGACTTGTTTGATGTGAACACTGTGGTCAGAGGATCACCAGACAATGTGAGCTTTGGCAGTCTATCTTAAAACACTAATAATAAAATCATGAAAAAGATGCCATGCGAGTGGTACCCCAACTGTAGAGGAGTTATAGGATAACGAGACAACTCACGTGCATCACACTATTCCATTCCTGACCATTGCCTCTACGGAGACTTGATATGACATGGAGGTTTTCAGAAACCACTCACTGCTACTGGGAAGAGAGTACAGGTGCAAAAGCCCTGTTAGGAGTTTCAAACCTCTTCACAATCCACCTGCCACACTGCACATGAGGTGAATTTGTGCTAGTTCTGGCAATAGAAATCCCCTTCCAGACAGATCGTGATCATCAAGAATGAAATCAAGACTGTTGTGCAGAAGGACTCAGTGAAAGTGGCAGTCTCATTCTACCTACCCCCCTTTCAGTAGGTTGAGAAGAAGAATAAACAAGCATGTCAAGATAAAATCTCTTTTTTTTTTTACATCAGACAGGAGAATCGTATTCTGCGGTTTGATGCTGAGTCAGTGTTTGAAGCTGATCAGAGACCAGATTGTCGACAAGCTGAACCAAGCTATCTCTTTTTCTGAGCATAACAAGTGAATAGATACTAACATATACCCATGATAGAGCCGGACAGCCCGAAAAACAACCTTCACTGTTCCTGAAGGGCAATTCCAGTACACCATGATGCCTTTGGGATTAGAGGTAGGTGGGGCAGTTTTCCGGTCGCATCATGCAAGAGATACTGGCCCCACACTTCTCCTGCCAAAAGCCCATACCCTGTGGCTGACTTGCTGATACTGCATTGCTATCAACAAATGACATAAAGAGTTTTTTTCATGTCTTTGCGAGCCAAAGATATCACCCTACCCACCAGCTTTCCTGGAAACATACCGGGGTAAAGGATTAGTAGGACCAGAGACTGATAAGGTAGTTGATATAGATTACAATAACCACTATCTACCAGAAAGAAAACTTCATTCTTTCCTTGGTCCCAAAAGCTACAACAGGAAGTTTGTTCCAACTTTGCTAATGTTATGTCTCGCTCGAAACGGGACAAAAACAAAGCAATCTGCATGTATCCCATGAGCTGCAGCTAACCTGTAGGCATGTTCTAAAATAATATTCATCACTCAAACCCGTGCTACTCTTTCTAGCACTCCCATTTGAACTTTGGAATGATGCGTTGGCCACTGCTACCAGCACCGTTCTGATGCAAGACCAGGGCAAAAAAGGCTACACACTGTAGTATATATAAGTAAGAAATTTTCTGGGGCTGAGTGGACGTGTTGTAATATCAAATAGATGTGTTTGACTTTGATCTGGTCCATCAGACCATTTTAACCCTATTATATATAGCTGGGACGTTGACTTTGATCTGGTCCATCAGACCATTTTAACCCTATTATATATAGCTGGACGTTGACTTTGATCTGGTCCATCAGACCATTTTAACCCTATTATATATAGCTGGACCTTTACCCTTTAGTTCGACCATTGTCCGTAGTAAATACATCTACCAAATTCAGTCAACAAGTGTCTGGGGGAATGGGCTGTGGAACTGCAGAACAGTCAATTTCAGATACATTTGCAGCGTATGTGATAAGAAACGACTCGAGGCAAATACTGTCAGTGTAGACTGGAGAACTTGATTCACCGCCTACACCACTGAAACATGTAAGTTATAGCACCAATCATGCCGTTACCTTGGAAAATTTATTGATCAGGCTCCACCTCTCATGCCAGTAATAAATGTTCTTGTGTTGGATATTGGCTTCAGATGCCTAGCGTGAAGAACTGCGACTCAGTGACAATGCTTTTGGGAAGGACAATCGGGAATGGTCTTGATTTTACCAACCCTAGTATGTGGCCACCCCCCAGCGTTCTATCACTTTAGTGACTCAGTGTCCATAGCCAAGATCGCGTGTGTGTTGCAGAATTTGTTTTTTTCATTTTTTCTTTGATCTCCTGCCATTCAGTCTCTATCTTTTCTCCAGTCGTCACGCCTTCAACCCCTTCCACGTGCCCAGCAAGATCAAATTACGTCACCTCACCATTCATTCCTTATCTGCAGCGTTCTACTTCTTTATTTCCTTTCAACCTGATAAGTCAAAATGAGAGACAAGACTGACCAATTCAGAGGTCATTAGCTAGTCGCTTTAAGGGGAAGTCATTCTCTCGGCGTCTGATGCATCCAGACCATGGTTTTGTTTCGCTTTCTAACCTGCATCTCCGTGAATCCTTCAGGGTCGTTTCAGTGTCCAGTTTTGTTGATGTACACAATTTGAAGTGCTCATTGCATCCTCCAGTGCTGTCTTGGCTGCTGACTGGCAAGAAGTCTTCCATGTTTTGACACTTTAAAAGATAATTCAGACTTTTTCTTCGTATTGAAAATGTTCTTTCCCTTCAGTGGGTGCCCATTATCACTTTTAGTGAGAAGACGTTAAATTGAGGACACACACACACACACACACACACACACACACACACACACACAACACAACGGCGCGCGAATGCGAGCGCGCGTGCCTGCGCGTCGCAGGCACACAAAACTACACAGACGCACACACACACACACACGCGCGCGCGCGCGCGCGCGCGCTCGCGCACACACACGAACGTTTACATTCACGCGAGAATGTGAGCACAAACGCAGAGAGAGAGAGAGAGAGAGAGAGAGAGAGAGAGAGAGAGAGAGAGATTTCCTACACAACATACAAAGTAGTCGTTTTGCTATCATGTTATTATATTTCTTAAAGAAAAAAAATTACAGAGAAAACCAACCAAATCTCATTCTGAATAGATAAACTACTTTGTCAGTCTTGGCACCAAAACGAGAGAGATCCGAAATCACAATCCATTCATAATTTTCATCGATTTAAGCTTCTTAAATTAAGATACAAAATTATTTTATCCAACTGCAACAAATGTTCGAACAATTGAGAGATTACTCCTACAGAGAGAAAGACACTAGCAACATCTTGTTCCTAGCCTACACGCAACGCATTCCTAGCGGTAATTGAAGAAACAAAGTTTGCTCTGTGATAGGAGGGAGCAGTGCAAAATCCACACAGACAAGTGTGAGTGGTCCTCATTGGTCTGGCTGTTTCAGGAGAGTGGTCCAGGAGAAGCACATTCTTCAAGGGTGGCGTCAAACGTAACGTCGTATAGCTCACGTTCCAAGCCGAAAAAAAGAAGACGACAATGTAGACGTGGCATCGTTTAAAAAAGCTACTTCAGCACACGGACTTTCAGTATTCCGTAGACTGAAAAGTGAATGTTGTGCTTGAAACCAATAGCCATGGTGCTCAGTGTACTATATCAAAACTTAAAGAACGTTGAAATGCTATTGCTCACGACTGTAATGATGCTCTGTGGGTGTAGTTACGATCGCGACGACGATGACGAGACAGTTGTGTGTTGATGATGGCAATGATGATGGTGTTGTTGTTGATGATGATGATGATGATGATGATGATGATGATGATGATGATGACGATGGTAATGTAAAAAGCGAGAGGTGTGACGAGGACGACAACTATGACGACGACGACAATGATGATAATAACGATGACAACGACGACAACGACAACTACGACAACTGCGACGACGACAACCACGATGACGACGACGACGACGATGGTGATGTGATGATGATGATGATGAATGATGATGATGATGGTGATAAGCAACGGTAGACGGATAATTTTTATGATTATCCTAGGGCTGATGATTGCGACAAGGATAACTGAAGACGAAAACGACGATATTTGAAGATGACAATGCTGTTGCTATTTTTTTTTTCTTGTGTCTCGTATTAATTGCCGCGAACACAACTAATGAAAACGATAAAGAGAATGATAGTCAGGAAACGGATGATAACAATGAAGAGCTGGTTTCCCATACCTGCAAACAGCAGCGTTCATGGAACACCCGCTGGCGAAGGTGGCAGTATAAGCAGCGCAGACAGGTTCGTACTGTCTTGTGCAGAGAGCTAACGGGCAGTCAGCGTCTGCACAACACTGGGTGTTGAAAATGACACAGCTAGATGTATGGCTTATCTGCCTTCTTCCTCACCTCCCAGACCCCCCCTCTCTCTCTCTCTCCTCTCTCTCTCTCTCTCTCTCTCTCTCTCGTCTCTCTCTCTCTCTCTCTCTCTGTCTCTCTGAGACTCTCTCTGTCTGTCTGAGACACTGATTCTGAACAGCAGTTCCGCACCTCTCTGGAGCTGGCCATAGAAGATAACCCGTTGTCATTGATCATATAACCAGGTGAGGAAGCGAGTTGGAATATTGGTTAGTTTATTGCTGTTTTCTGCTGCATGTTGGACCACGAGAATCATATTTCACCACACAATAAGCACAAGACACCTGGTAATCCAGAAAGGGTAGCTACTCCAAACGAAAGAACATGGATGTCCATCACAAACGAAGCAAATATCCACCAGGTAATCCAGTTGGTGAAGGTATTCCAAGTGTAGAACGAATCATCCTTGATCACTTACCATATAAATATACTCCAGGACATCCTGTAAGTGCAGGTACTCCATGTGCCAGACCAATGACAACCGATCATAGAATGAGTATATTAACTGCAGGTCATCCTAGTAGTCAGGATCCCCATGTAAGAAACATGTCACAGATCAGAAGAGACTGAAACAAGGGGGGGGGGGGGGGGGGGGGAAGAGAGAGAGAGAGAGAGAGACGAGAGAGAGAGAGAGAGAGACAGAGACAGAGATAGAGATAGAGAAAAAGATAGAGAGCCAAACAGACAACAGACAGCCAGACAGACATACAGAATGATTAAAATCAACTGGAAAATATCAGAATTAAGGTCCCCCAAGTAGAACGAATCTAGGGAAAACTATAAACAGATCACAAACAACAACAACAACACAACAAGAAAACCACAACACCACCTAATTAAGTTTTTGTGCACAGTCTTACGGGCACTCAAAACATTACATAAGAGACAGTATCTTCAAGGTTAAAAGCATAAACAAAGAACGAGGATTTCAGTGATATACACCAATTACTCACCAGTCCTCTTGATTGAAGAACACGTCGCATACTACTCAGTCTGTGAATGTAATCCAAGGGAAGGAAGATCACCATCACAGGGATGTCCATATCCAGCAGGTAAGTTCTATATAGTGCAGTCTACCTGCAGAGCCTTGACTCAGTTCCCAGTTGTCATCCTGTCTTTAACAAAGATGTGCCTGTGAACGTGGCGGTGTTATCATGCGCCAGTTGCTGCTCTGCACGCTCGCGCTGACATCGAACCTTCCTCAGCTCGTCAGACCTCCAGCTTGAAGCAGAAGGACGATCTCGCTTTCATGCGCTGGTCACTAGAGGGCTACGGGTCATGCAAGGATCCGACTGGGTGCCAACAATTACAGGCTTCAGCTGATCCAGGATCAGAGAGACCAGGTCGGGGGAAACGTGGGCGTCTGCTGTCACCACTTTTGCAAAGTTTTACCCGAAGTCAAGCTTGAAGGCAGAGGAATGTCCGTGCTCTCAGGTTCCTGGAGGTGGATCAAACTGTGGGAGGTGAAAGTGTCGGACAGGACAAGCTATAGAAGACAGTATAATGGTCTGACAAGACCGGCACAGTTGTCTTCTGTCGCGTCCTCGCGGTGATGGGGGTGGAGGGGGGATGGTCTAAGCTATATTCCGGATGGACGGTATCTCCATTCCAAAATGGGCCATCTGGTTTGCCTGGTGTGGGGGAACCTTGTTCTCAATGTGGGAGACAGAGTTTATGGGGTCACAGCTGAGGGCTCTCTTGACACACACAGCTCTCTCTGGCTTCTCTTCACACCCACATCTTGACTGTCCTCTTGTCACGGCACGATGTCCCACGTACAGCGTACAGCTCTGTGTCGTTCCAGGACATGGGGTGTGGGTCAATGGGTGGAGCTGCGAAGTTAAAGGTGGTAGTCTATATATCTTAGCGAGCAGAAAAAAAAAAAGAAGCCATAATCCATTGGACACTGAATTGATAGTAGGTGCTCTGTCGGGTGGTTGCGGGGGTGTGTGTGATGGAATACAAGAGGCCATATTAGGCTGACACTCATCCGTTCATGCGAAGTGGCACGCGGTTAATGCTCTGTTGTGAGCAGTGCCTCAGCATGCGGAAAGGTTAGCACGCGGCTGTGGGGGGTGGGTGGGCACCACTGGGATGCTTGGTGGGGATAACAAGTCGTACAGATAAAGACTTATCAGTGGAGCACGTGGGTTTAGTCTAACTCCAGCAGTTTACAAACACATGGAGTGTGTACCGGGCGTACACTGGAAACTCTGTTCTCTTGGTCAGCTTGTCATACTGTTGTCAGAAAAATGCGGTCATGGAGCCTACCATGGGGGGGCGGGCGGGGCAACAGCGGAGAGAGGGGGGAGTGGCGAGGGGTAATTGAGCTGGAAATGAATCAGTGGCCCGGAAGTTCATGATACAAGGTGGGATGATCACCACACACAACCCACACACACTTTCAAGATGTCGGAGAGAGCGTCTAGCGACTTGGAAGTCGCCTGCTGGGTAAGTTTGCGCAATCTGAGGCATGATGCCGGAATGCGGGACAGAGCACAATTTGGGATCGCTACCGATTGTCGTTAAAGAAAAAGCAGGAACGGCACAAAAAAGGTGTGAACATTAAAAATGCAAGCAAAGAGGTTGGGGGCGTGGGGAGGTCGTGCGTGGGGGAACGCCAGGACCGCCCAAGCTCCATGTCTGGATGTAACCATCTACAGCTCCAGACAAAAGAAACCGAAACAAAAAAATCCAGCACCCATGACTGAGGGTAGTGGGAGGATCGATGTGGGGAGGTGTGTGCTGAGGGCGTGATTCTGGGGTTCATGCGCGTGTTCTCAGCGTCTGAGAATGGTTCTAAAAAGACGCGTAAATTTGCAAACCGGCGGGGGCATGTAGTATAACGTAGATGACCGTGATGGCCGAAAAGTGCTTACAGAGAAAACCGCCAATGGGAAACGAAACAGTGCGTGTCTCGGGCTGAACTCCCTGAGGGTGTCGCAGGTGCTGAAGCTCGGGAGAGGGAATAACGTGGGTGGTTGGCGCGTGTGTGGAGGCTGTTGTCCCAACCGCCATGACCCTGGCCACAGGAAACAGCGGGCCGTACACACAGTGCATGAAAAAAAACAAAAAACAAAGTCCAAACCTTAGACAAACCAGAACGTAGAGAGGGAAATCGGCGGTGTGGACGTTCGCGGGTTCGGGTTATGTAGATAAAGCCGCGCGGCGTGAAGGTCGGGGTCAAGGCCGAAAGAGTCTGTTGTCTGGAAAACACCGAACAATAGCCAAAACTGTCCACTCTGTCATTCGGTGTGTAGGCGGTCGATGGCAGTGGGTAGCAAACAAAGAAACGGGGTCGCACGGCGGGAACGCGCGGAAGCCGACCACGAAAGGCAAAAACGGGAAAGTGACCACCCGAAGCGCAAAACAAGCACCAGTAAGATACCAATGGGGTTGTTTCAGTGTGAAGAAATGACATCATCACAGCAAGCCCAAAACCACGTCTCAAAGGCCACAAAAGCAAAACCCGCTGCCGACCATCAAACATCAAATTGGAGTCAGCAAAGCAAGCCCCGGCGGACTCCCAACTTGAGTCAAAGAAACTTGTAACCAGTCTAAGTGAACTTACAATCTAGGCAGACCTGTTCATCAACCACCTCTAACTTCACCCCCCAGCAAATGTTCAGAGGATACATCCACCCCACACCGGGTCCAGCAGCGTGGCGCCACGTGGGCCGACATCTGAGCCATTTTCGGGAGGGAGACCGCAAGAAACATCAGGCTCCCTCCTCCTCTCCAAATGTACCACCACATGGGCATTCACACCCAACACCTGCCTGTGCCCAATACCACTCCTACCTCACTATAGGGAAATGACCATGGTAACCATGTTCGGAACGCGGGACGGGAGCCTCTAGAGAGCCGCATGTGGTATCCAGAAAATTGGTTGGTCTAGGCGAGGGTTGCGGATTGTCTCAGCTTGGGTAGTAGGCTTCCCAGTTCAATGACGGGGCTATGAGGACGTGAGTTGAGGTAGTGGTATTTTTGAACTTGGGGCCGATCGGGGCGAAAGAGGTTTATGCAAAATTGTCGGGTTTGGGTTACGAACAACCAAGGGCCTCGCGCACAACCCCTAAGAATGATCCTAATATTCTTTCATGTGCTGCAAGTCTAAAGTTTAATGACAGATTTTTAGAAAACATAGTAGACTCAAATCTTTACCTTTTAAATGATGGAAGAGTGACTAGAATTCCAGACAATCCAAATCATAGAGCCACTGCCATTGATCTATCTTTGATATCCCCTGCTTTGGCCCATAATTGCACATGGGGAACCACTTTGCGACACGCTTGGGAGTGATCATATACCCATTGTTACCACTGTCAATGATCAACAAATATCTAGCGATAGAGATGAAGATGTCATTCCTAAATACAATTATAACTTTGCTGACTGGGAAACATTTAGAGCTTTTTTTGTGTGCACAAAACATAGATTGCATTAAAGATGATGACATAGACATTTATTACTCAAAATTTACAGAAACAGTACTAAATGCTGCTGATTATGCCATTCCTAAATATGCAGCTCGCAAATCAGATAAACATGCAGGGAATGTATGGTGGAATGATGAATGCCAGAAAGCAGTTGACAAGAAAACAGAAGAATATAAATTATATCTACAAAATCCTGGACCAAAAAACGCATGCTCCAATGAAGAAAGCAAATGTCATGAGTAATAGAACGATTGCAAAAGTCAAGCGGGAATATTGGTCTAATTTCTGCACCCATGAAACACATACCCATAAAGACTTACAGAGGGTGTGGAAAAAGTTTAATGAAATGAAAAATGGTGGTTCATTTGCCACACTCTGTCCAATCAATTTGATGGTAATGAATTACCAAGCAATTCGGAAAAGGCAGAATCATTTGTAGATATGTTTGCTGATATAATGAATGCAAGCAAACTACCAAAAAATCATAAAATTTTCAGGGAAATGAAGAAAGAAATGATGACTATCAAGATCCACAGCGTAAAGATGATCTTTATGTCAATGCTCCAATTACTATACGTGAGTTGAGAGAAGCTATACTTTCCCTGACTAATAAAAAAGTCATCAGTAGGCATGGACGCAATTTCTAATATCTTACTTAAACATTTGCCAGACAGTTGGGTACTGTTGCTACACGACTTATTTCAAAAGTGTTTGGGAACAGGGACAAAACCCTAAAATATGGAAACATTCTATCATAATACCGATTCCTAAAGAAGGAAAACGAAAAATAATAAGAATAATTACAGACCTATATCATTAACTTCGCATGTAGGCAAACTCATGGAAAAGATAGTTTTTAAACAGACTAATATTCTATTGTAATAAAAATAAAGTGATCCCAAAAAACCAAGCCGGTTTCCGAAAGGGTAGGTCAACCATTGATCATCTTGTCAAATTGACTACCAGGTAAAGCATCAGTTTTGCTCGCAGAAAGAATGTTCTAGCAACCTTTTTTGATATAAAAAAGGCATATGATCGTGTTTTTGCATCATAAATTACTATATAAATTGAAACAAATTGGTTTGTCTGGGAACATCTACTTTTACATAAAAGACTTGTTGATAAAAAGAAGCATACAACAAAGGTGGGAAATTCCTATTCGACAACACGCATGCCTACAATGGGTATTCCCACAAGGCTCGGTAATAGCGCCCCATCTTTTTAAATATATTACTTCATGACCTACCTCAATGTTTGTCAAAAAATGTTAACTTAGTACAATATGCAGATGATATTTGCATGTGGATGAATGTATCCATGAAAAAGAAGTCACCAAAAAGAGATATAAATTACTATAAAAAGCTTATCAAATGGAATTAGATAAAACTAAATAACTACTTGCTTGAAAATGGACTAACTCTATCAACTGAGAAAACTCATCTGGTTTTATTTAACAATGTGCTGATCCACCCAACTTATAAACAAAGGGTAAAGTTTTGGGGGTTTTATATTACTTCTAAATAAATTGGAATTATCACATTGAATACTTATTAACTAAAGCAAGAAAAACTTTTAAAGTTTTTAAAAGTTATTAGTAAGCAATACTGGACGGCCGAAGACAAAGCCTTGGTGTCAGAATACTAAAACATCTAGCGATAAGTCGTTGTTCGCTCTAGGCTCTACGTTGTATGGTCGGGGGAAGGAAGGTTTTTTTCACCTGCTGGGGGGCCAGAAATATCTATTAAACAAATTACAAAGCGGGATTGTAAAGCTTTTCGACTGGCCTTGTAGGGTTTCTTTCCATACATCAACAATAGCAACATATAAGAGAGAGGGGGGGAGTACTTCCTTTAAAATGAATGCCGTCAGCTGGGTTGCCATCGCTAACGGATATTTGTGTTAAAAGGCTCTTTAAGTTGAGTGAAAAACTCATTGGTTGAACAATGGGAAAATGAAATGGCTTAAGATCAAGAGTTGATTTCCCCAAACGAGCGCAAAAACATCTAATCATTCTTTAAAAACAATAAGAACTGAAACCCTCCGGCGGAGTACTTTTCAACAATCAGAGAAATACGATGATTTAGAAATATGGAAAATGAGTAATCCATGTATGCTATTCCTCCATGGGAATTACAAAAAGGACATTTTTGACATTATTATACTGATGCAAGAAAAAAAAAAGTGAGAATATAAATTTTTATTGGCACAGTCGATTGCGAATGAGCATTTATTTCTCAATTATCCAAATCATCTCAAAGTTTATACCGATGGTTTTCAGTTCTAAGAAAATCACGGAGAAGGTGGTGCTGCTTTCACTATCCCCTATCAACCCCACTTAAAGGGTCAAAGAGCGTTATCTATTGGAAAGCACAGATCATCAATTGTTTTACAGCTGAATTAACTGCCATATCTCATGGGCTTTGCATTTAGTTTTGCTTTTGATTTTCCGAAATCAAATTCTAGTGTGAGACAAGATTTGATTTTTGAGATTAATCATTTGGTGCATTTCCTTATCCTACGAGGTAGTAATCTTACATTTCTTTGGTGCCTTCACACAGTGGAATACATTACCATGAATCCGCAGATAAACTAGCTCAAAAAACTCTGCATATTATACAAACGAAACATATGATTTGAAAATACCATTATCACTGAAAGAAGGGTATAGCCTACTGCAGAATGCTTGCTGGAAGCATTTTAGAAAGAAACAAGAAGATGTTGGCCACTCATCACCTGCTGACCACCAAACGAGTTTTGAAGATGTTTTTATATCTAAGTATGGGCCAACTGTCCAACTTAAGGCTTTTAACTTCCCTTGCCTATAGATTTAAACTTAATGCTTTTAAGACCAAATTCGCTTCCAACACCACATGCGTTTGCGGTGGTGGGAAAATTTCCAATGAACATATACTTTTCCACTGCAGTAAAATGAAAAACCTATCTGCCTGCTTTTTCGGAAAAGTCCCTGAAGGAGGTTTTGATAAAACCCCTTTTGATTTGTGACATTGTTTTTAGGACTTGTTCAGAGTACCATTTTTAGATTCCTTTAATAATTCGGCATTCCTTTTCACATTTAAATGTTTATTATCCTGTTACGTTAAGCGTTCATCTGATTTTTAAAAATGTTATTCTAGCTATGTTATTGGTTGCAATTTTTATTCATGTTAACATTTTTTCAAAAACTTTAGCTTAATTCAATATGCGGACGACATCTGCTTATGGTTGAACGCCACATTAAAAAAGAACACATCAAAAAGATCTGTTAATTACATAAGAAGAATATATCAAAGAGAGTTAGACAACATTGCGAACTTCATGTCTGATAATGGCTTATGCCTGTCGGCTGAAAAATCCCGTATGATGTTATTTGATGCAGGTGGGTCTGCTGCTCACAATACTCCTAACTTCAAAGTACACCGACAAAGCACACAACACACAACACACACACACACACACACACACACCACACACACACAACACATATACACACCAACACACAGTGGTAGAGGCGCCGGGACTCGTAATCTGGGGTTGGGGTTCGAATCTCCGCCGGGCCTTGGGCAGTGCAGGGAGACCTCTTTCTTTTCCCTCGAGTGTTAACATTGGTGCTAACTCTCATCTCCCATACAGTCCATTCGAATTAGGACATTTGTAGATAAACCGAGGTCTCAATGTGTTAACGCACGGCATACACCGGCTCAATTGACAGCGGGGACAAACATACAATCCCTCATCAACTGTCGGAAAGAGAAGGCCAGACCCCCGGCTCAAAAATAAAGCAGATGGAACTTATTGTAGTTTTTAAATAAATTAGAAAGTGGTCAATCCAACTGGA
This sequence comes from Conus betulinus, assembly GCA_016801955.1. Classification (NCBI taxonomy): domain Eukaryota; kingdom Metazoa; phylum Mollusca; class Gastropoda; order Neogastropoda; family Conidae; genus Conus; species Conus betulinus. Next base: position 29,310 of record JADBJO010018662.1, read on the forward strand.
CCAATAGTAAAATCTTTTTTCAAACTCTTCGTTAGATTGAAAGACTGGTAATTTTTTTTCAAATTCTTATTATTGATATTGAAATATGGAAAAAGGACGAAAGAGAGCTTAAGCAGGTCTTCAGAAAAGGAAAAAAACTACATCTCTTCATAAGACTTTTCATTGTCTTCTGTCGATGGAATGTTGGGCTTTGTTCACGGTCTAACCGTCGGCTTTCCATTGATGTACGGTTTGGTTTGTTCATCATGGTCAAGTTTCCAAAAGGAGTGCGTCATATCTCTAATACTCGTAATAGTTTGTATTCTTTGAATTGTCACTTTAATAGATGACAGATGAGCATTCGGGTGTCCATCGCCCTCACGTGACGGTTTGGCTGTGTGAACGGTCAGTCTGTGTTGGACAGTCAACACTGTAATGAACACTCGACTGCGTGGACAGTTTGATGAGACCGTGTGACTGTCCTGCTAACGACAGCCAACAGGTGGTATCCCCCATCCTCCCATAACCAGAAAAGTGGAGGCCCATTGTACATCAGGATTTAGATGGCCTGGTGGCTACTTCACGTCAGCAAGGTGCATGGGGAGCTGACGCAGCCTGTCCAGACAGCCCTTACCATTGTATAGGCAGTGGTTATACTGTCTCCCATGTGCTTTACAACAAGATGTACTGAATTTTCTGATTGTGTTCATGGAGAAGAGGAACAAGCTGTGACAGATCAAACTGTCCTGGTTTTTAACCACTGTGCCGAGCTTCTAGGGTGTGGCGTGCACAGAGATCATCTGTGTGAATGGCTGGGGTCAGTGCCCACAGCAGGTGATGTGAACAGATGTGTGACACAGACCTGTCCTGACCACATGCCTGTGCCAAGGTCACCTGTTTTGTTTGTAGAAAAAACCTTTTTTGCTGCCAGTCTGTTTCCTGAACTACGCTCCCTGGTGACGCCAGGGTTCAAGGAATGGCACTGCATGATGTCGTCCACAATGGCTATCTCTGGTCGTCTGATCATGTTTCGTCCTGTTCCTTGCTCATATTTCTATCTTAGTTTGTCATCGTTTTGTTCCTTGATCTTTCCAATAACCATCTAAGAACTCTTGATATGACAGAGTTCCTTGTCTTGCCGAATTAAAAATCTCTAATCTTAGCACATAACCCTTTCATTCAAATGACTAACACACCATATCAAGTACGTTCAATTTTTCAATTTGCCACATGGATTTATCAGGGACACTCATAAGCGATCACAGTACAATTCTGGTCAGTATACATCCCCTATTGGGTCCTACTTTAACATATCCTTTCTCGGCTGTAGAGGAGATTGGATTAATGGTTTGTGAGAAATACACCACGATTGACTGAACTGGAAGTACGGGGAAACACCCAGTGAACGCCTTCTCGATGGACGTGTTTTTCGAAGACACCACATTTGAAATACATCCTTTCCTCAGACTACAGAATGTGTTGTGCCATGTGGCTTCCTTCGTGTGTCCAGCAGCTTAAAATGTAGAGCTCCGAGTAACATGTCGGGCCTTGTGGAATTCGCTAATTACCAACGCAAAGGTAGTATATAGGTTATTTGGGCTTTTTGGAACTGTTGCTAATGTGGGGCATCGGCTCTTTTTTATTGTGTCACTGAGGGGTCAACAAATTTGTTTGGAAGTCGTTTTCTGTACATAAATTCCACTGGCAGATAGCAAATATCTGCATGGGTTCATCATATTAGATTACCACCGTAACAGACACAGTGTTACGCGGTGGAGAAATACATTCACGTGGGAAAAAGACTGGACCAACAGTGTGACCTGCAAGGTGAGTGGCTTTTTCTGTCCCTAGGGTACAGCAAGGGTGTCAGTGTTCATCCCACTTTACTGATCAGTGGTGGACCATGTCATTCATCCGCGTCATCCCAGTGAATCCAGAGGGGGGCGCCAGTGAACGTGTCAGCAACTGTTGCTTGTTGTGTAGCGTGGTGTGTAGGAATCGTGTTGTCAGTGATACCGTTTCTTCCTGGGTTTGTCACACTGGGTCTTGCATGGTCAGGTGTATGGTCTGTGTCGTATGGCTCGTTTAATTGCTGACTACTGTAATCAAGGATCAAGTGGTTCACAGTGGTTCTTGCAGTCCAAGTTAGTTCTGGGCTAAGTGAGCAAGCGTCCTTCTAGTCGTAATCTACAGACGAACTAAAGAGTACGGGACTAGCAGGCGGGGGAGGTTCTGACAGAGATCAGTGGAGGTCTAAGTTCACCTGACGGGAAAACTAGTCATCACAAACGCTTTTTGTTAGCTGCACTTTTGGGTGCGGGTAATTGGGATGATAACTTCCAGCTGGTGTCACTGGGGTAAAATATAAGTTGCGTGAGATCATGATTGTGACACGGTGCTACCACTGGACCTTCTGGTTTGCTCTATCCATTTCTGTCCTGTGGACCGTCGTCACAAGACATCACGGAGGTATGAACAAGAAGACACAAATACTGAAAGGTCTAGGGCGCAAAACGCCCTCTCTCCGAGACATAGCCTTGAATAAAGAAAAAATCCCAAATCCTGAACCAATGATAACAGAGTTTTTTACAAGATTGAACGCCGTAAATTTTCATGAAAAACCACACTTTTTTTTAGCAGCTTCTATAGAAGTTACGTCGGGGGGTTCCCTCTGCTTCTTGTTAACCATGTCCAACCCTGCACAAAATGGGGGGGGGAGAGGGAGGACCTTACCGCCACATGTGGGGAGCGGGTAGGAAAACCTATACAAAAAAGAGCAACACTTGAAGGGGTAGAGCCCCCCGGCACGTTTAGTTAGTTTTTTTTTTGCCAAGAAACACAACCTGGGAGTATAAAATACGAGATCAAACTGACTACTTGCTGCCGACCGGGATTAACACATACCTTTACCATCGACTCCCACCAGGGAGGACACAAAAAAAATATGATACTAAGGGAAAGGTCACAGAGTGTAATAAAAAACATATCTCTCTGCCCCCTGAAATGTCCCGATAGTCAGGGTAGGCTGGAAAACTGAAAAATAAAAGAGGACAAATATTCTTGGCCCATTTCTCATTCTCCGCCAAGCAGTAAACATCCCAGAGAAAGCGTGGAGGTACGGGAAGAAAAAGCATGTCGTACACTAATACAATGGAGAAGAGAGAAACATCATGGACATGTTTTGTTTTTGTGTTTAAGTTCACATGACATGCAGAGACGCTGCGCTGTAATACTGCCCTGGTCCAGGAGGGATTAACCACCATACGCTTTGCGATCGAAAGCGCTGTGGCAACATCACGAAGAGCATTGCCCCCACATCAGACTATAACTGTGACCAGAACCAAAGAATTCTACTCCCAGCTCAAACGGTCCCATAACTAAGTTTGACAAGGAAGATATCCTCCATTTTCTCAAGGTGCCTCCAATTACAAGGTTGGTGCATATACCCAAGAAGAATGGAAAATTTCTGTGCCCCGATGTCGTAAAGAGACCACCACCAACCAATAGAGGGCAATGCCTGCTAGAATTTGCAGTGATGAATGACTTGGTTCTTACCAATGCTCTTGGAAAAGCATAAAGCATCCACGATGTTGTAATGGCATTTCACAAACAAAACACGTCACTGCCACAGCCAGATAGATTTGCATCCTTTGTGAAGAACTTGTACAGGTTTGGCATCAATTGGGCCAAAGCGGAGACAGTCCCACGACGCTGATGTTGATGGTGAACACATTTCTCACTGACCAGAAATTGGTGTAATCATTAGTCCCACGGAGTGTTGTAGACACATATATAAACATGGATATGAAAATTGATTTGATCTTTTATATATATATATATACCTTACCTGCTGGCACTCAGGGAGGATGTCATGTGCTGGGGGATGGAAGGCAAATAAAGCCGAAAATTTCATGTACAACCACGACAGCTTGTTGTCCTTGTGTCTTTTTTTCTTTTGGATATATATATATATAAATATATATATATATATATATTCAAGATTTAGAAAGAGAAGGGTTAGACACAGACAAACAGAGTACAGGAACAAGACACACACATTATATAACCGTTCAGTTTTTTCATTCTTTCTTTTTTCTTACCATGTAAAACACTTTCGTAAAAGGTATAAAGATGCATCAGTTTCGTTTGTGTTTTTCTTAGAGGGCAGTAATCAATCAATTTTCGAACATTTCTCTGCCACAAATTGCCTGCGCATTTTCCTTCGTCACCGAGATACTGCAGTTCATTTTCAGATCAGTGGTCAATTCCCTTTCCAAAACCATAAGTGGTGGAATGGTTGACATCTACCACAGAACTGATGGCAGATCGCCGGAATGTCAAAGAACCCCATATTTAGAACACAAGGGCATGAATGATAAAAACAGATTTTTTGACCGCCAGATCTTCTGTAAACAATGCAAAATGTCTTTTTGAGGATGCTTAGAAGATTTAAAAATAAAAAAGAACAAAAATCTACAACCGTTTCGATCATAGACCGTCTTCAGGACTTGTGACATAAAAAGAAAACAAATGAATACGTTTTTTTAGGCAATTACGTATGAAAAACTATTACGTAAACGGACGATTACGTGTTCAAAAGTGTGTGCGTGTGTGTGGTGTGTGTGTGTGTTGTGTGTGTGGTGTGTGGTGTGTGTGTGTGTGTGTGCGTGCGTGCTGTGCGTGCGTTGTGTGTGTGTGTGTGTGTGTGTGTGTGTGTGTGTGAATTTTCCAGCTTGAAACAAAGTTTTCAGTCAGGAGGGCGTTAGTGTTGACTCCGCAGTCGATGGAAGTCCAGTAACTGGCATTGTCACAGGAAAATAGAAATCAACTGCCGTAGCTGAAATTAATAATGCCCTGTCGCTTCGTGTCAAGTCTCGTGACCCCTTTGATTTTTGAAGAGGGACAGAGAGTTTGGTGGAAAGGTGCAAAGGGGTACAAGATTGTATATATGGGCAGAATTCCTTTTTTAATTAGTTTTTTTTTTTTTTTTTTTCAATTAATTTTTTGTTCTGTGTGTGTGTGTTGTGTGTGTGTGTGTGTGTGTGAGTGAGCGTCCCGTGAGGAGCTTGGTTGTGGTGTATGTGCGTGCGGGCGTGTATGGTGTGCGGTGTAAGCGTGTGTTTTGGGAGTGAATGCATGTGTGTACGAGTGGCTCGAGCTATAAATGTGGGTGTGTGTTTGTGTGTGTTGTGTGTGTGTGTGTTGGTGTGTGTGTTAAGTGCACGCGTGCGGCGCGCGTCGTGCGCGCACGCGCGCGTGTGTGTGTGGTCGGTGTGTGTGTGTGTGTGTGTATGTGTGCATGTGTGTTGTGTGGTGTGCGAGCGTGCGTCGTGTGTGTGTGTGTGGGTGTGTGTGTGTGTTGTGGTGGTGTGGGTGTGGTGTACGTTTGAGTGTATGTGAGGGTATGGTGTGTTCGTATTGAGGATGTGTGTGTATCTGTGTATTTATGTAAGTTGCGTACTTTCGTGTTGTGGTGTGTGTGTGTGTTGTGTGGTGGTGGTGTGTGTGTGTGGCGCTCGCGGGGGGCGCGCGCGGCCCGTATGCTTGTGTATGTGC
>JADBJO010018663.1:0-2500 GCA_016801955.1 Conus betulinus
TATGGAGTGACTGGAGGTGAGGGGGGGAGGAACGGGGGGGGGGGGGGGGGGGGGGGGAGGCATAGTTGCAAATTTCAAAGAAGAAAAGTTAAGTTTGATTTCACTACAGACCCACAGGTCAAATATTGACTGGTGGCCTCCTTCCTGCTGCGTTATGTTCAGTGTAATTGATAGCAGAGCTGGGCTACATGATGACAAGAAGATCTGACCTGTAATGACGGCAAGATTTGAGCTGTAATGATGATAAGTGTTTGAGCTGTAATGATGACAAGATTTTACCTGCACTGCTAACAAAGACGTGACTTGCATTTGGCCTGTTATGATGACAGAAAGATATGACCTGAAATGATGACAAGAAGATGTGACCTGCAATGATGACAAGAAGATGTGACCTGAAATGATGACAAGAAGATTTGACCTGTAATGATGACAAGAAGATTTGACCTGCAATGACAAGACTTGACCTGTAGTGATGACAAGATTTGACCTGCAATGACAAGACTTGACCTGTAATGATGACAAGATTTGACCTGCAATGATGACAAGATTTGACTGTAATGATGACAAGATTTGACCTGTAATGATGACAAGATTTGACCTGTAATGATGTAATGATGACAAGATTTGACCTGTAATGATGACAAGATTTGACCTGTAATGATGACAAGATTTGACCTGCAATGACAAGATTTGACCTGCAATGACAAGATTTGACCTGTAATGACGACAAGATTTGACCTGCAATGATGGTAAGACTTGACCTGTAATGATGACAAGATTTGACCTGCAATGATGACAAGATTTGACCTGCAATGATGACAAGATTTGACCTGCAATGATGACAAGATTTGACCCGCAATGATGACAAGATTTGACCTGCAATGATGACAAGATTTGACCTGTATGATGACAAAATTTTGACCTGCAATGATGACAAGATTTGACCTGCACTGAACGTGTTATTATGCGCTTGATTTAGCAGGCTACTTTGAGCACAAGTAGCAGTTGGCAGAAACTCTAGGGAAACCTTGACAGCAGGTCTTCAAAGAAGAAACCCCCCTCAGACAAGTGTTTTGTCCTGAACTCCTTACACTCTAAGGAGGCAGGGCCGCATCCAGGTCATGACTCCCAGATGCCGTGCTATTGCCAGCGTTCCCCCCCCCCCCCCCCCCCCCCCCCCCCCCCCTGGCGACGCCGGAACTTGAACCCGGGACTTTTAGATGCGGGGGGGTGGGGGGGGGGGGGGTGAGTTAAAGGCGCACCTTTTTACACAGATGTCTAACCCTGATGGTAGCATACACTTGTTCTAAGTTGGGAAATTCCAGCCCCACGAGGATCAGTTTTATCCCGCCTCGGCCAGATCCGGCTGGAACTCTTTTCGGCTGCCTCTGCCATTGTCTACAGACTTCTGGTCGTCTTCTCCACTGAAATCCCGAGCTGTTTCTTGAGGTCATAGGATGGTGAACCCACAAAGACCCTTGCCAGGAAGCCCACACTGGTCTATCATCTGCTGGCTTTCTTCTGCCCTTGGCTTGGTTTTCTCTCCCCTCTTCGTGTCTTTCAAGGAGTCACCATACCACCTCCATTAACTACCATCCATTGGTCGCTGATCTCCAAGTTCCTCCATGTTGATTTTGTCATTTTATGAAGCCGCTCCAGAACAATGAGACATTTCTTGTGCAGCTGTTGCAGTATTCCAAACAAGGATGTGGCTCTGGCTTTCGTGACCACTTTCTTTACTTCATCCAGTGTTGGTGGGTTTGTCATTGAACTTTTTCTCTGGCACTGCATTCTGCAGCAAGCCCTGGATGTCAAGCGGTGCTTTGCTCTGAGGGTCGGAATATGTTTGCTGAGATGCTGCGCGAGGGTCTCTTTGTCCGCTGTGAGTGTCCCAGATTCTGGCTGCTCGAACAGTTTCCTGGCAAACCGGAAGGGGTCTTTTGAAGAAGCAGTCCTGCAATTTTTGTTTTTGTTTTTTTGGTGGTTTTTTTTTTTCTTTCAGGTCTTCCCATAGCTTCTCCAACCTTGTCTTCTCGGCTTCTGAGGCAGCCTTACTCTATTTCATTCAAGATTCTTGTTCTTCTCTTGGATGTTATCTGTCTCTCGCCGGCGTCTAGATGTTCGATGAGGTGTCTTCAGTTTTGGATGTTTCACTTCATATGCGTCCCTATAGGTCTGTATACAGTGCCTCCAGCCTGTCCCTAAGGTTCTGTATACAGTGTTTCCTGCCTGTCCCTACAGGTTCTGTATACAGTGTTTCCAGCCTGCCCCTAAGGTTCTGTATACAGTGTCTCCAGCCTGTCCCTACAGGTTCTGTAGACAGTGTCTCCAGCCTGTCCCTAAGGTTCTGTATACAGTGTCTCCAGCCTGCCCCTAAGGTTCTGTATACAGTGTCTCCAGCCTGCCCCTAAGGTTCTGTATACAGTGTCTCCAGCCTGTCCCTAGGGTTCTGTATACAGTGTCTCCAGCCTGCCCCTAAGGTTCTGTATACAGTGTATCC
>JADBJO010018663.1:7500-22500 GCA_016801955.1 Conus betulinus
ACATGAACAAAGATAAATCGTGTATTGTAACCTTCCAGCCTCAAGAAAGACAACTCATGGAGTAAATACATTACATCTGAGTAAATACACATTCAGAACTCTGTACATCAAGGAAAAGAAAAGCCCTCCACAAACGCAAAAAAAAAAAGTGTATTCCATTCATTGTACAAAACGCAGGATGAAATCTGGATGTCACACACAACACCTGACAAATTGTGGATAATTGTAAACCTTGAGTTTCAAGGAAGACCGCTCATGAACTGAATACATTACATCTGATTTGATACCAGTTCTGAACTTCTGAATTCAAAGTGAGCCGTGATATCTTTTGCTACACAATATTGCCAAACCTGTCTGATCATGAACCACGGCTTCGAATCTTCTAGCGTGCTGCTCATGAACTGTAACATGGCATGACAGTTATTATGAATGCGGAGATTTCATCCAGATACTTATGTAAATATTTATTGACATAAAGTACATTAGTCGTCTAACGCTGACTCTTTTCCTTTGTGTGTGTGAGTGTGCACGAACATGTGTGTGTGTGTGTGTGTGTGTGTGTGTGTGTGTGCGTGCGTGCGTGCGTGCGTGCGTGTGTGTGTGCGTTTGTGTGTATGTGTGTGTGTGTGTGTGTGTGTGTGTGTGTGTGTGTGTGCGCGCGCGCGCGCGCGCGTCCCCCATCTTGATTTTGATCGCTTATTTGTTTGTTTTCTAAAAACATTTGTTGTGCTGGATGTTTGCCGTTGTTCTGCTTTTTTTTTTTTTTCCCCAACACATTCTGAAATACACGTTTTGCAACTTTTCTTTATTTTTACATTAAGATATCCTTGATGGTATGTTAAAGTGTTTAGGTATGTCCCATGTGTAGTTAATAATTGGCACTGACTATGATGTAAATACCATTTCATTTGTTAATCTCTTTAACATGTTACGGTGATAATGTCAGATATTTGAAATTCCAATAGAACCTCATTGGCGAGGACAGGAGGGGGCGGGGTGGGGGCGTTGCAATTCTGAACTCCCTGCGTTACAACAGAACCAAACCAGAACCCACACCAGCAAATAGTGAGGTCCAATCATTATAGCACACACAGAGACAACTCGTGGATCGCACATACTACAGCTGACAGACCAATCATGGACGGACTGTACACGTGCAATCTGGCTGAAAGCAAAGCAGCGATTGGACAGAGCCGGCATGACGACAGACCAGGACTGCAGCGGAGTGTGTGAGGGGGAAACAGTGTGTGTGGGTCAGTGTCAGCCGTCCACTGGGCGTGACCGCTGGTCAGTGCTTGTCTCTTACGTCTGCTCTGTCGTCTGAGAGAGAGAGAGAGAGAGAGAGAGAGAGAGATGTGTGTGCGTGTGGGGGAGGGAGATCTCCCTCTGTCTGTCCGTCTGTCTGTCCTCTGTCTCTGTCTGTCTCTCTCTCTCTCTCTCTCTCTCTCTCTCTCTCCTCTCTCTCTCTCTCTCTCTCTCTCTCTCTCTCTCTCTCTCCACGTTCTTTGTGTGTGCATACGTATGCATGTATGTGTCCGTAAGTCTGCGAGTGTGTGTGTGTGTGTGTGTGTGTGTGTGTGTGTGTGTGTGTGTGGGTGTGTGTTTGTGCGAGTGCGTGTTTTCGTGTGTGTCGAGTGCGTTCATGGTGATCCCGCCCTTTGGTGGTAAAATAAACAATTACTGTTACCACCACACTTGACGTAGTTAAAAAACAGTTGGTTTGTCAATACTATACTGATCGTAATTAAACTACATTTTAGCCTCATCAACATTCTGGTTGTAATTAAAGTACAGTTAGCGTCATTACCATACTGATTGTAAGTAAACTGCATTTAGCCTCAATCACATTCTGGTTGTGGTTAAACTACAGTTAGCGACATTACCATACTGATTGTAAGTAAACTGCATAAAACCGGGGGGTTAGCCTCAACAACATTCTGGTTGTAAAGTTAAACTACAGTTAGCGTCATTACACACACTGATCGTAATTAAAACTAGTCAGCGTCATCAACATTCTGGTCGTAATTAAACGACAGTTAGCGTCATTACCGCACTAATCGTAATAATGAAAACTACAGTTAGCGTCATTACCACACTGGTCGTAATTAAACTACAGGTAGTTTCAACACCACGCTGATCTTAATTACATTACAGTTTTTATTTTGTTGTTGTTGTTGTTTTGTTGTTGTTGTTGTTGTTTGCCGCTTTTTTTTTCTTTTTTTTTTTTCTTTTCTTTTTCTTCTTTTTTTTTTTTCTTTTCTTTTCTCTTCTTTTTCTTACAGTACAGTGGGGCATCCATCGTCCTATTCTTTTACCACTCATTTTCATTTCTTCTGAAATTGACTTTTACTCACCACGCATTGTGTGTGTGTGTGTGTGTGTGTGTGTGTGTGTGTGTGTGTGTGTGTGTGTGTGTGTGTTGTGGTGTGTGTGTGTGTGTGTGTGTGTGTGTGTGTGTGTGTGTGTGTAGATGTGTTGTGTGTGTGTAGATGTGTGTGTGTGTGTGTGTGTGTGTGTGTGTGTCTGTGTGTGTGTGTGTGTGTGCGTGTGTGCGTGCGTGCGTGCGTGCGTGCGTGCGTGTGCGTGTGCGTGCGTGGTGTGTGTGTGTGGGTGTGTGTGTGTGTGTGTGTGTGTGTGTGTGTGTGTGTGTGTAGATGTGTGTGTGTGTGTGTGTGTGTGTGTGTGTGTGTGTGTGTGTGTGTGTGTGTGTTGTAGTGTAGATGTGTGTGTGTGTGTGTGTGTGTGTGTGTGTGTGTGTGTAGATGTGTGTGTGTGTGTGTGTGCATGTGTGTGTGTGTAGATGTGTGTGTGTGTGTGTGTGTGTGTGTGTGTGTGTGTGTGTGTGATGTGTGTGCGCGTGTGTGCGTGATGCATGCGTGCGTGCGTGCTGTGCGCGCGCGCGCGCGCGCGCGCGCGTGTTCCGTGTGTGTGTGTGTGGTTGTGTGCTGTGTGTGTTGTGTGTGTGTGTGCGTTGAACAGATGGACATTCACTTGCTGATGAATTATCCACTGCAGTGAATGTCCACGCCATTCCGGTCATAATTAAAACATGGTCAAGTGCTTCACTATGGTCAGTGGTTCTCTTCAGCTATGGCCGAGTGCTGTAGGGTACTATTGAACTATGGTCAGTGTTGAACTATGTCAACAGTGTTGTGAACTATTTGAACTATGGTCAGTGCTGAACTATTGAACTATGGTCAGTACTGAACTATTGAACTATGGTCAGTGCTGAACTAAAAAACTATGGCAGTGCTTTTGTATGAACTATTGAACTATGGTCAGTGCTGAACTATTGAACTACATGCTTGTGAACTATGGTCAGTTTTGACTCTGGTCAGTGCTGAAACTATTGAACTATGGTCAGTGCTGAACTATGGTGTCAGTGTTTGACTGTTGAACTATTGGAACTATTGAACTATGGTCAGTGCAGTGAACTATTGGTCTATGGTGCTGAACTATTGAACTATGGTCAGTGTTGAACTATGGTCAGTGCTGACATGTATTTGAACTATGGTCAGTGCTGAACTATGGTCAGTTGCTGAACTATGGTCAGTGCTGAACTAAAACTGCTGAACCTTGGGTGGGTCAGTCATGGTCAGTGCTGAACTATGGTTGGTCCATGGTCCAGTGCCCCCTGGTCATGCTGAACTATTGAACTATGGTCACTATTGAAATATGGTCAGTGCTGAACTATGGTAAGTGCTGAAAATTGAACTATGGTCAGTGCTGAACTATGGTCAGTGTTTAACTATGGTCAGTGTTGAACTAGTGTGAAGTATGGTCAGTGCTGAACTATGGTCAGTGCTGAACTATGGTCATTGTTGAACTATTGAACTATGGCCAGTATTGAACTATGGTCAGTCACTGAACTATGGTCAGTCAGTGAACTATTGAACTATGGTCAGTGCTGAACTATTGTCAGTCAGTGCTGAAATATGGTCAAACTATCGTTGTAAGTATTGAACTATGGTCAGTGCTGAACTATGGTCAGTGCTGAACCTATGGTCAGTGTGAACTATTGAACTATGGTCAGTGCCTGAACTAATGAACTATGGTCAGTGTTGAACTATGGTCAGAACTGATGGTCAGTAGTGAACAGTGCTGAACTATGGTCAGTAGTGAACTATGTCAGTTCTGAACTATTGAACTATCAGTGCCAGTGCTGAACTATGGTCAGTGTGAACTATGGTCAGTGTTGAACTATTGAACTATGGTCAGTGCTGAACTATGGTCTGAACAGTGTTGAACTATGGTCAGTTGCTGAACTAGTCAGTGAACTATGGTCCGTGCTGAACTATGGTCAGTACTGAATATGGTCATTGCTGAACTATTGAACTGTGGTCAGTGCTGACTATGGCTGTTCAGTGTGAACTATATGGTCAGTGTCAGCTGAACTATGGTCAGTGTAGTGAACTATTGAAACTCAGTGGTGAACTATGGAAGTCAGTGCTGAACTATTGAACTATGGTCAGTACTGAACTATTGAACTATGGTCAGTGGTCAGTGTCAGTGTGAACTATGGTCAGTGCTGAAACTATTGAACTATGGTCAGTGCAGAAGTATGAGTGAACTATGGTCAGTGTTGGAACTATTGAACTATGGTCAGTGTTGAAAACTATGGTCAGTGAACTATTGAACTATGGTCAGTAGTGCTGAATTATGGTCAGTGCTGAACTATGGCCAGTGCTGAACTATTGAACTATGGTCAGTGCTGAACTATGGTCAGTGTTGAACTATGGTCAGTGCTGAAACTAATGAACTAGTGCTGAAGTGAACTGGTCAGTGGATGGAACTATGGTCAGTGTGCTGAACTATGGTCAGTGTGAAAAAACTACTATGGTCAACTATGGTCAGTGTTGAACTATTGAACTATGGTCAGTGCTGAACTATGGTCAGTGCTGAACTATGGTCAGTGTTGAACTATTGAACTATGGTCAGTGCTGAACTATGGTCAGTGTGCTGAACTATGGTCAGTGTTGAACTATTGAACTATGGTCAGTGAACTATGAACTATGGTCAGTGTTGAACTATGGTCAGTGCTGAACTATTAGTGGTCAGTGCTGAACTTAGTGAACTATGGTCAGTATGGAACAGTATGAACTAGGGAACTATTGAACTATGGTCAGTAGTGAACTACTATTGAACTATGGTCAGTGCTGAACTATGGTCAGTGTGAACTATTGAACTATGGTCAGTGCTGAACTATGGTATTTGAACTATGGTCAGTGCTATTGAACTATGGTCATTGCTGAACTATGGTCAGTGTGAACTATGGTCAGTGTTGAACTATTGAACTATGGTCAGTATGGTCAGTGCTGAACTATGGTAAGTGCTGAACTATTGAACTATGGTCAGTGCTGAACTATGGTCAGTGTTGAACTATGGTCAACTATAGTCAGTGCTGATCTATGGTCTATGGTCAGCTGAACTATGGTCAGTGCTGAACTATTGAACTATGGTCAGTAGTGAACTATGGTCAGTGCTGAACTCAGTGGTGAACTATGGTGAAACTATGGTCAGTACTGAACTATGGTCAGTACTGAACTATGGTCAGTAGTGAACTATTGAACTATGGTCAGAACTATTGAACTATGGTCAGTGCTGAACTATGGAACTACTATGGTCAGTAGTGAACTATGGTCAGTAGTGAACTATGGTCAGTGCTGAACTATGGTCAGTGCTGAACTATGGTCAATAGTGAACTATGGTCAGTGGTGAACTATGGTCAGGCTGAACTATGGTCAGTAGGCTGAACTATGGTCAGTGTGAACTATTGAACTATGGTCAGTGCTGAACTATGGTCAGTGTGAACTATGAACTATGGTCAGTAGTGAACTATGGTCAGTGCTGAACTATGGTGAACTATGGTCAGTGCTGAACTATGGTCAGTGCTGAACTATGGTCAGTTGAACTATGGTCAGTGAACTGAACTATGGTCAGTGCTGAACTATGGTCAGTAGTGAACTATGGTCAGTGGTCACTATTGAACTATGGTCAGTGCTGAACTATTGAACTATGGTCAGTGCTGAACTATTGAACTATGGTCAGTGCTGAACTATGGTCAGTGCTGAACTATGGTCAGTGCGTTATCAACTATGGTCAAGGTCACTGACCATAGGTCATCACCAGATTCAGTGTGATTATTCAACATGGTCAGTGTCATCCCAGTCAGTGGAACATCAGTAGTTAAAGCGATGATTGTAACTATTGTCTGGCCCTCAGTTTGGTCAGAATCTGGTCGCCCCTGGAACTATGACGTCAGAACGGAGGGCGCATCTTCGACTCCCTCCCATCCCCACCCCACCCCCCACCCCCCATCCCATACCCCCTTCTGAACCACCCCCTCTCCCTGGCAGTGGTGAGGCTCATGAATGTGCATTTATCATAATGTATGCCTGTCTGTCTGTCTCTGCCTGTCTGTCTGTCTGTCTGTCTGTCTGTCTGTTGTCTCTCTCTCTCTCTCTCTCTCTCTCTCTCTCTCTCTGTCTCTGTTCTGCTCTGATGTGGGTGTCCGTGGTGCGTGTGTTTGTCATGGGCGCTTGTTTGTCAAGGAAGAAGAAGAAGAGAAGAAGGAGGAGGAGGAGGATCCCATAGGGAGGAGGAGGAGGAGGAGGAGGAGGAGGAGCTCCTGAATGGATTTATCATAATGTATGCCTGTCTGTCTGAAGAAGAAGTCTGAGAAGAAGAAGAAGAACAACAACAACAACAACAACTCTCTCAGAGAGAGAGAGCTCTGGGGGTCCGTTGTGCGTGTGTTTGATGGAGCGCTTGGTTTGTCAAGAAGAAGAAGAAGGAAGAAGAAGGAGGAGGAGGAGGAGAGGAGAGGAGAAGGGAAGAGAGAGAGACAACAACAACAACAACAACAACACAGAGAGAGAGAGAGAGAGGAGAGAGAGGGAGAGAGAGAGAGGGAGAGAGAGAGTTCAGAAAGAAGACCAAAACCAAACCTCAGGACAGATTTTGAATGAGAAGATTGCCTTGTACAAAAAAAAAAAAAAAAAAAAACTGAAGTAATGGAGTTTGAAAGATGAGTTTATGGCATTAGAAGCTGAATGTATTGTCCCCCAGTAGAGAGTGGTCGGGCAGACAGGCAGGGGATGTATGTTTGGTAGCTGACATAAAACACGGGCCGACATGGATGTTCTCGCTGACCCCCGCCATTTGGGGGAGGTGGGGAGGTGTTAGAGGGGTGGGGTTGAGGAGGGGGGGGGGGGGGGGGGCGACACGCCAGGCTTTCCGGAGTCCTTCTCCAAGTTCAGACCATAAATAGCGGTCCTACACGTGCTTTATGCATACCTTCACATCGTAAATTGCAAGCGCTGGTATGCCATTGCTGGGTGGGTGGGGGGGTGGGTGGGTGGGTGGGTGGGTGCGAGGGGAAAGTAGTGGGAGTTCGGGTGGGGGTGGGGATCGGGGGGGGGGGGGGGGGGGTGATGACGGGAAGGTAAGGGAGGAGACGTGGATAGTTTGAGTCTGTGTGTGTGTGTGTGTGTGTGTGTGTGTGTGTGTGTGTGTGTGTGTGTGTGCGTGCGTGCGTGTGTGTGTGTACGGGCGCGAGGGCGCGCATTTACGTAATGAACCCACCGAGCGAAACCGAGAAGATCCCCATTCCAGGTGTATTGCTTGTCCGCCTCCGCGCCCTCGAGAGAGATAAACGGGGTCACAAACGTCAGCCGTTGAAGCCCCAAACCATAAAACCGGCTGACCAAAACCTCCCCTGGAACGTCTCCACATTGTATAAGGTGTGAGTGGGCAATATCACTAACCGTGTCCGGCATAACGTCCGTTACTGCCTGGTCATTGAAGACTCTGGGGCGTCGCTATCATTCTGACTTGTCTTGGTAAGTGTCAGCTTCGTTTTGAGTTCCAGGATAGGTTGACTGGGTCAAATCACGGTTGGACTAAATGTCCTGTGAAGGGTGAGTATTCATTGACTGATCGATGGGGCTGTTTTTTGCGTGTATCTGCATATGTATGTAGGCAAGGGGCGTGTGTGTGTGTGTGTGTGTGTGTGTGTGTGTGGATACGAATTAATGTATGTATGTATGACTTGTCTTGGTAAGTGTCCATGCCCCCCCCCCCCACCACCACCACCTCACCCCCGACACACACACATACGCACGCACGTACGCACGCACGCACGCATGCACGCACGCACGCTCACACACACACACACACACACACACACGCGCGCGCGCGCGCGCGCGCGCGCATGCATACACGCACGCACTTATTTGTTCGTTACTGATGCTGTTTCCATTCACAAATGAAACTGGAGAGAGAGAGAGAGAGAGAGAGAGAGGGGGGGGACTATAAGCAATCTAGTTTCTAAACTCTTTCCACTTAATCCTTTGTAGAATCGAACTATAGATCTTTTACTCTGAAGGGCTAAAGGAGAAGGAGGAGATGGGGGGGGGGGGGGGGGGGGGGGGGGGGAGATGGGGGGGGGAATGACTCTAGGGGGTTGGGCCACACCCGGTTCATGACTCCGGATGTCCCTCTGCTGCCCCCTTTTTTTTTTTTTTTTTTTTTTTTTTCCCATCTTGGGATGAGCCATGACTGGGATTCGAACCCATGCCCTTCTGGACATGCTCATTTCCATTTAATGACTCGCGCACTAACCACTGAGCCACAGGGACACCTGATATTTGTAGGAAAAGTTAAGCCTTATGAAGTTCACTTTTGTTCCTCCTTGACCAGATCCAACTTTGAACACCTCTCTGCCGCTTTGCCATTGCTTTCAGGGCTCTGGTTTTTTCCCTCCCTGCAACTGAGAGCTGTTTCATGAGGCTGTATGCAGACGTTCCCACAAACCCCCTAGCTCCAATTTCTGCAGTGAGGACTTTGACCTGATAGCCTTCTCTCCTCAGGCTGTTTGCCAGATCAGCATACTTTTCAGTCTTGTAGATCTGAGCTGCCTCCATTCTGTTCTCATATGGCACCGTGAGCTCGATCATGATCAGCTGCTTGGTTGACTGAGAGTGTAATACTATGTCTGGTCTCATGCCACTCTTGCTGATAATCTCTGGGTGACTATTCCATCTGGGAGGTCTGCTGTGCACTCCCAGTCATCTGCCCCGTCCAGCAGACTCTGCCTGCATGTTCCGAGTGGCACTGTTGTTCTTGGCCATGATTCGCTGCCTCCTGCCGTGAAGAATGTTGCGGGTGCTTTTGGAGTCCTGATTTTCCCTTTGTGGTGTTGGTACTAGCCCAGACTACTTGTACAATCTCTTTGAGCACTT
The DNA here is from genome assembly GCA_016801955.1 of Conus betulinus. Lineage (NCBI taxonomy): Eukaryota > Metazoa > Mollusca > Gastropoda > Neogastropoda > Conidae > Conus > Conus betulinus. Next base: position 16,743 of record JADBJO010018663.1, read on the forward strand.
GGTTGTGCCTCCATGTGTACCTTCCTTGAGCCAGGGCTACTTTACATGAGCTTAGGACATGCTCCACTGTTTGTTTTCATGGCAAAGGGGGCATGAAGGATCGTCTGTTTTTTCCCCACTTCACCAGGTTTGCATTTGAAGGCAGAAGGTCATATGCAGATCTGAGAATGAAGCTGATCCTGAGAGGGGCCATGTGCCAAATGTCATTCCAAGTGAGACTTCTTTGGAGTGCATTCTCCCACGTTGTCCATTGCCCTTGCTGGCTCTGCTGGACTGCTTTTTGGAGTCTTTGTTGGTCTTCTTCTTTTCTCATCTCCTGAATCATCATGTCTCTTTTGGCTTTTCCTTTGGCCTTTGACCACCATTCAGTTTTGGTCACCCCCAGTCCTTGTCTGTTGGTCTGTGTGTGTCCTGTTATTTTCTGATCTTGAGACTTTCTTTTGCAGAATCCATCGCCTCTTGAACTTTCCATTTTCTGCCTGTCTTCAGCTGGGGCTTGATTGCTTCAACCACCTTGTCTCCTGAGTCCTCCAGCATGCTTTGAAGTCTGATCTTCCCTGCTTTATATCTCCAGGATGGATTTCAGTGGTAGTTTCAGCTTTGCTTGGCGACAGTATAGCGCTATGTCAGTCAGACAGGGTGGGACACCAAGCCATTTCCTTGTGAACTTGTTGATTTTGGATTCCATTGCCTCCACTATGCTGGTGCAGATGTCGTATATCATCAGAGGCCATAGGAGCTTTGGTATCAGCATGAACTGCAGACACCAGACCTTGTATTTGCCAGGGGAGCCCACACTGGTCAATGGTCTCCAAGCCTTCTTCCGACATCTGTTTGGTTTCTTTTGCTCTTCGTGTGTCTTTCAGCGTATCATCATACCATCTTCCAAGGCTCTTGACTGGCTCTTCTGTTACTGTTGGAATGGTCTGGTTGGCAACACTGAAGACCACAGATTCGGCCACTTTTCTTTTCCTCAGTGAGAGACTCCGTGATTTCTTGGGGCTTGAACTTCATTCTGGATGAGGCAACTATGTCGTCCAGCCTCTCCAGCACGTGACGTGTCTCGTCTTCTCTGGATGAAATCACTGTAGTGTCATCCATGAAGGCCTTGAGGGGGGGCATCTTGTATCCATCGCCAAGGTCTGTTTGTCTTGCGTTGTTTGTTGCTGCTTTCAAGATGACTTCCATTGCCAACACGAACAGTATTGGGGAAATGGCACAGCCCATTGCAATGCCCACTTCCAAGTTGATCCAATCTGTTGTGTACTCCTTGGTAGAGAGAACCGCATTGAGAAGCCATTGAAGTACTTCTTGAGCATGTCGCGGATGTTCTTTGGCACATGGTACATCTTAAGAGCCAACTGTATCATCTCATGGGGGTACAGATCCATATGCGTTTGCCAGGTCGAGCCACACTACGTCCAGGTCTCTCTTTTCTGTTTTTGCTCTTTGGATTTGCGTCCCAGATCATTGTGGCGTGTTCTACACAGCCAGCCACGCCTGGAATGCCACCTTTCTGGACTGACACATCCAAGTACTTGTTTTCCATGAGGTACTTGGTCAGCCTTGCTGCCATGACAGAGAAGAAGAAGATTTTCCCTTCGACGTTCAGTAGTGATATTGGCCTGAACTGGCTGATGTCACTTGAGTTTTGCTCTTTGGGGGATGTACACACCATCTGCCGTCATCCACTGGCCGCTGATCTTCTGATTTCTCCAAGCTGATCGCAGCAGCCTGTGGAGCCACTCCAGCACCTTGGGACATTTCTTGTACAGCTGGTAAGGTATTCCGTTTGGCCCTGGTGATGATTTGGCTCTGGCTTTGTCGACCACCTTCTTGATTTCTCCGCCAACGTTGGAGGCTTGTCATTGAACTGTTCCTCAGGGTTGGTTGGCCACACCAGACCTTGAATGTCGAGTGGTGCTTTGCTCTGTGAGTCAGAGTATGTTTTTCTCAGATGCTGCTCAAGAACTCCTTTGTCCACACTTAGGGTCCCAGATTTTGGCTGCTCGAATAGAGTTCTGGCACTGGAAGGGGTCTCTGAAGAAACGCTCTTGTGTCTTCTTCTTTTTGCTTTTCCTCTTCCTTGCAGATTCCGCTTTGCTGAGGGCGCTGTGTTTTTTTGCTTTCAGGTCTTCCCAGAGTTTTTCCAAGCCTTGTTTTTCAGCTGGCAGAGCAGTCTTCATTTGCTTCTTGAGGTTTTTCTTTTGGACCCTGATCTTGTCCATCTCTTCTTGGCGTCTGGGATTTCTTTGGAGGTGTTTTCTCTTTGGGTTTTTTTGCTCCATAGGCGTCTCTACATGTGGCATACACAATGTCCCCATATGTGGCTAGTTTGTGTTCCAGGGTGCTTTTCCCTATCAGTGCATCGAGTCTTTGGACGATTTTTGCATCCAGTTTCTCCCAATCTTCAGTCTCGTTTGCTCGTGGCAGGTTGAGTTTCAGGCGCCTGGCATCGAGGGCCTGTGCAAATTCCTCATCCGAACCAACAGCTGTGGATGTCCTTGGCACTGTGGTTTAAATCCTGGCCTTGGTCTTCCGACGTCTTATCTGCTGATGCAGTGCGCTGCTGCTCATTCAGATGAGTCTTCACACATCCCATCTTTGTTCTGTGGATCTTCATGCCACGGGTGGTAGCGAAACGCTTTCCACAGACACATGGATATTCCATTTGGTCCATGTTCGTAGTCCGTTTGAGATTTGCAGTCGTGATTGGTTGAGCACCGATGGATTCATCATTCTCTCCCCCTTTCGGTGAATCCTGGGAGCATCTTTTCTTTTTGTTTCTAGTAGCCACATGTTGAAGGCAAAGGTGACTCACGCTGCTGTTTAGTCTTGTTTCTCTGGTGACTCACGCTTTAGTTTTGTCTTGTTTCTCTCGTGAGTTTGTCTCGTTTCTCTCGTGAGTTAGTCTGTTTTCTCTCGTGAGTTTGTCTTGTTTCTCTCGTGAGTTAGTCTTGTTTCTCTCGTGAGTTAGTCTTGTTTCTCTCGTGAGTAAGTCTTGTTTCTCTCGTGAGTTAGTCTTGTTTCTCTCGTGACCCACGCTTTAGTTTGTTTCTTTGTTTCTTGGGTGACTCACGCTGTTGTTTAGTCTTGTTTCTCAGGTGACTCACGCTGTAGTTTGGTCTTGTTTCTCTCGTGAGTTAGTCTTGTTTCTCTCGTGAGTTAGTCTTGTTTCTCTCGTGAGATAGTCTTGTTTTTCTCTCGTGACTCACGCTGTGTAGTTTAGTCTTGTTTCTCTTACCCATACGTGTCATCATGTGCCAAGCCAACTCTCAATACACCTTACAGTCCAGTTTACTTTGGAGGTGCGAGCGAGGGGAGAAGGGAGGAGGGGGGGGGAGGGGGGATTGGAAGGAAGATGGTGGATGGGGGGGGGGGGGCGAAGGGTGGGGGAAGGGAGGTGGACGGGGAGGGGGGGCGAAGGAGAGACATAGAAGAGAGAGGAGGGGGGGGGGGGGGGGATGTTGGAAGGAAGATGGTGGATCGGGGGGGGGGAGGTGGGGGGGGACGAAGCGTGGGGAAGGGAGGTGGATGGGGGGGGGGGGAACGGAGGAGAGACAAGGAAAAGAGAGGAAGGGGGCTGGAAGAGGTCCACTGATTTCATCCTGGTCCAGCCGTGTCCAGGGAGCGCTCAAGCGAAGGAGGAAGTTAATGTGTTAACCCTTGAGTTGCAGTCAGCCTGTTATTTAAAAAACACGCCCCGTTACGCCCGTTGTGGGAGGTGCTCATTTGGCTGTCACAGTGAGCCTGGTTCGTTCTCTTCTTCACCTCTGGCTGTGGCTCAGTCCTTCTCCTGTGCGTTTGATTCAAGGACGAAGCAGAGACCGGCAACAAAGCTGGAGTGTGCACGCAGTGCGTTTGATTCAAGGACGAAGCAGAGACCGGCAACAAAGCTGGAGTGTGCACGCAGTGCGTTTGATTCAAGGACAAAGCAGAGACCGGCAACAAAGCTGGAGTGTGTACGCAGTGCGTTTGATTCAAGGACGAAGCAGGAACCGGCAACAAAGCTGGAGTGTGTACGCAGTGCGTTTGATTCAAGGACGAAGCAGGGACCGGCAACAAAGCTGGAGTGTGCACGCAGTGCGTTTGATTCAAGGACGAAGCAGGGACCGGCAACAAAGCTGGAGTGTGCACGCAGTGCGTTTGATTCAAGGACGAAGCAGAGACCGGCAAAAAAGCTGGAGTGTGCAGGCAGTGCGTTTTGATTCAAAGGACGAAGCGGAGACCGGCAACAAAGCTGGAGTGTGCAGGCAGTGCGTTTTGATTCAAGGACGAAGCAGAGACCGGCAACAAAGCTGGAGTGTGCAGGCAGTGCGTTTTGATTCAAGGACGAAGCAGAGACCGGCAACAAAGCTGGAGTGTGCAGGCAGTGCGTTTTGATTCAAGACGAAGCGGAGACCGGCAACAAAGCTGGAGCGTGCACACAGCGTCCACGTCCAGTGACCCCGTCCTGTTGTCACGACAGGGAAGAAACTCTGGAATGAAACAGAGTTACCCTCCTTGTTCGTTACTTATGATAGGGGAGGCTGGGAACTGGAGAGAGAGAGAGAGAGGGGGGGGGGGGGACGCGGAGAGAGAGAGAGAGAGACAGAGAGACAGAGAGACAGACAGACAGACAGACACAGAGACAGAGACAGAGATACAGAGAGAGAGATGATGATGATGATGATGATGATGATGATGATGATAATGATGACGACGACGACGACGACGACGACGACGACGACGACGACGACGACGACGACGACGACGACGACGACGAAGAAGAAGAAGAGAAGAAGAAAAAAGAAGAAGAAGAAGAAAAGAAGGAAAAGGACAACAACAGCAACAACAACGACGACCACAACCACAACAAGGTGAAGATGAAGAAAAAAGAAGAATAGGAAGAAAGACAGAAGAAAATGATGATGAAGAAGAAGACGATGACGAAAGAAGAAGAAGAAGAAGAAGAAAGAAGAAGAAGAATCCCTAGCCTTAAATGTCGGACTGAAAAGATATCAAAGGTGTTTATTTGTGCCCGGGTCCTCATTAAAAAACAAGACACTAGGCCCATTGTTGTCATGAGTTAACATTGTATATATACCCCACCAAGTCTCCACCAAAAAAAAGCCTCATTGTCAATATACCGGAAAGATAATGCTCATTCACCAAAGAAAAAAAAAAAAAGAAAAGAAAAAAGAAAAGAGAGAAAAAACTTGTATGAACACGTGAATCACCGCTCAGAACATTAGCCAAACATTTTCTTTCAATCTCTTAATGGAATGGGACAAAAGTCAGTGTTAATGCTACAATGCGAGTTGTTTGGCAATGAGACTGTTTTTCTGCTTAATAACAAAAAAAAACAAAAAATGAAGAGTTGCAAATCGCATGTCTCCCAAATCCAGTTTTAATCCGTTGCACAGAACGATACAGCTGACTGCTATCAATCAAACGACTGTGACGTCAACGTAATTTATGACGTCAACTTAAAATGACATAGGTATCTACATGACGAAAATAATAATATTGACGAGAAGAGAGAGCAAGAACTAACGGCCGAGGCTTGGTGTGCAGCTTATTTTTTATTTTGTTTAAATCGTCGTTTTCTCCGTAGTGTTACTATGTGGAGAGGCTGACTGTCAAGTCAGTAGTGCGTCGATGTTCAATGTGTATGTGCGATACTTTGGATGACGGTACCAGTGAAATATGTACCAGGAAATTTATTTGTTATAAATTGTTGTGAAGGCTGTGTCGCCGAGAAGACTTAAATTGTTAA
>JADBJO010018663.1:30000-34843 GCA_016801955.1 Conus betulinus
TGCCATTATCAAGTACAGATCCATCTGTGAATATTTTAATGTAATCACTATAGTAATTTTCCATGTGATCATTAACTGAATTTTTCAGAACGTTTTTGGAGATTGACTTTTGCTCAATTCTGTATGATCAATGTCAAAAGTAGGTTTAATTTGTTCCCAAGATGGTACAGGTAAAAAAGATGGCTTAACTGCTATTTTTTTTACTTTTAAATTCTGTAGAATTAATCATGTCGGAGACAAACGAATTAATTGGTTGCAAACAATGTATTGTCTTAGCCCTGTTAACAAAGTCATGCTTAGAATTTAACTTTGTTTCTTCATTACAGAATGAGTTATGTGCAAAGGATTTCAATACAAACTTAGCTGCAGAGATTTTCCTATGTTCATCAAGAGGAAGAACTCCTGCTTCTTTATATGATCCAGGATTGCAAGCATGAGTCGGCACTCCTAGTGCCAGTTTAAAGGCTTTACAATCTATACATTGTAGTTTGTTTAATAAATTTTTGGTGCACTAAAAAAAAGATTCCTGGCCGTAGGTTAAACGCGAACGAACTAAGGAATTAGCATGACAAAAAAGTGCTTTTGTGTCTTGACCCCATCGCTGTTTACTAATAATTTTGAGAAAATTTAAATCTTTTCTGGCTTTATTTAATACATAGTCTATATGTTGATTCCACGTAAGTTTGGATGATAAATAAACACCTAGAAACCTTACGCTTTGCGAATAATTAATGACACTGCCACCAATAGTGAAATCAGGCAGTTTTTTGGGGTTATGCCCCGAGTTAAAAAGTACCATATGTTTTTTTTCTAATGATAAAGAAAGTCCATTTTCCTTCATAAATATATCGATTTTATTTAGTTTGTGTTGGTACACCTTTTTGGTATAGTTAAGTGCTCTGATTGGCGTTTTACGCTTCATTGTCACCTTCATCCACATGCATATATCATCTGCATACTGGGCTAAAACTGTATCTTTTGATAGATGATTTGGAAGATCTGCTATGAGTATATTGAATAAAATAGGTGAAATAACCGAGCCTTGTGGAAGGCCCATCTGAAGTTTCTCTGGACTTAGAATATGTGTTTCCAACTCTTACCTGTATGAAAACGTTGTAATAAAAAAATTGTATATATAGTTATACATATTACTATCTATATTGTAGTTTTGAAGTTTTTGGAGTAATCGGTAATGCCATACTTGATCGTAAGCAAAATGCAGGAAGCGTTTTATGTGCAACATAGAGAAAAAAAAATCAAAATCATCATCATCATCATCATCATCATCATCATCATCACCTTCAACAATATTATTACCCATCATCAACATCCTCATCACCTCTAACAATGTTACTACCCAGCATCAATGTTATCGCCTCAAACAATGTTATTACTATCAGCGTCGTCATTACCTCAAATAATGTTATAACCCCATTATCATTGCTATCTCTTCATACAATGCTTTACCCATCATCATCGTCATCACCTCAAACAATGGTATTACCCATCATCGTTGTTCGTTATCTCCTACAAATAATGGTATTACCATCATCATCATCATCGTCATCGCGCCTCCAACAATGTTATAACCCATCATCATCATCGTCATCGCCTCCAACAGTGTTATAACCCATCATCATTGTTATCTCCTCAAGCATGACGAGGCCATGTGATCAAGAAAGTACCGAGTTGTGACAGAGGAACAAGTACACACTTATACTCTTACTCGTCCGGTCTGTAGAAGGCGTAAAATGCCGAAACGTGTCTCCTCTATGACGTCATCTGTTCAACCAAAGACACCTTGTCCCTGTCGTTGATATTCTGGTGCAGTCATCCAATCAAAGACACCTTTGTCCCTGTCGTTGATATTCTGGTGCAGTCACCCAATCAAAGACACAAGTTCCTGATATCGATTCCTGACTTTCAGGCCGTCAGAGCGGAGAGGTTGTCACCCCTCCCCACCCACCCCCCACCCTACCCCAGCCCTCCCTTCGCCCACTTCCCCATTTCTGACGCTTCAAAGTCGCCATACGCACGTGGCTATTTGTTCCCAGGGCCATGTTGGAGCGGCGGGGTTTAAGACTGACTGGTTGTTTAAAGGGAAGGTACACATGTAACGCACCTCACAACCACGGGCTTCATTGTAGAGAAGGAAAAGGCGCTTTTCAAACTAGGGTTTTCTTAAACAACCCCCACCCCCCACCCCCCACCCCCCACCCCCTGCGCCTGTTCACCCCCCCCACCCCCACCCTCCGACCCCTTCTCTCTACGCCTTTTTTCTTCTTTTTTTATTTTTTTTATTTTTTTTTTGTTTACAGAAGAGCTCTGGGTACACGTTTTCAATACAAATTCTAAAGAACGGATAAACGCACATGCAAACACTTGGGTAAGCTGGGGTGGGGGTGGGGGAGGGGGGAATTCTAGCAGAAAATATGATAAATAGCTGCAGGGTGAGCGTAACTTTGTTAATGGTAGTTAGATATATCATGCTTTTCGTTGCGTCAGAGAGAGAGAGAGAGAGAGAGAGACAGAGACAGAGACAGAGAGAGAGAGAGACAGAGACAGAGACAGAGAGAGAGAGACAGAGAGACAGAAGCTTGATTATCTTAGTGGGACAAGAACTTTGTATCCACAATGACGTGCAAGAAGTGTGACCTATTCAGACTGCTGAGAACGCCGTGCCCTCTGAGTGCGTGTGTGTGTGTGTGTGTGTGTGTGTGTGTGTAAGTGTGTGTGTGTGTGTGTGTGTGTTGTGTGTGTGTGTGTGTGTGTGTGTGTGTGTGTGTGACGGAAAGAGAGAGAGAGAGCGTGCGTGCGTGCGTGCGTGCATGCGTGCATGCGTGAGTGCGCGCGCGCGTGCGTGTATGTGTTGTGTGTGTGTGTGTGTGTGTGTGTGTGTGTGTGTGTGTGTGTGTGTGTGTGTGTCTCTGTGTGTGTGTGTGTGTGTGTGTGTGTGTGTGTGTGTGTGTGTGTGTGTGTGTGTGTGTGTGTGTGTGTGAAGGAACGTTCGAAGGATTCAGATAACAGGATACATAAATATATAAACAAATATTGTTGATAGGTTAAAAAAAAAAATGGAGAGATCAGTACGTTGAAAGATCACACTAACATTCCTAATCTTAATGCAGGCCTATAAAAATCTGAACACACAAGCGCATAGATGGTAGCGGCCGGGGGTGGGGTGGGGGGGGGGGGGGGGCGGGGCGTTGGCGGGAGACATATCAACACCCAGATAGATGGCCTTGAATTTGCACTAGCATCGATCTCTGTGTGATCATAACATTGAGATTTTTGGTGTACACCGCTTCCTATCCACAGAGAGAAGAAAGAAGAAGAAGAAGAAAGAGAAGAAGAAGAAAGAAGAAGAAGAAGAAGAAGAGAAAGAAGAAGAAGAAGAAAGAAGAAGAAGAAGAAGAAGAAGAGAACAACACACAACAACAACAACAACAACAACAACAGCAACAGCAGCAACAACAACAACAAGAAAGGTATAGAATACGGAAGAGAAAAAAAAAAAAACGGGGGGTAGGGGGGGGGGGGGGGGGGGGGGGGGACAAGAAAGGAAAAACCCACAGACATGGAGAAAACAGTAAGAAAGTTGGACCGGACGTGGGGCCGGGGATGCTTCTAGACAGCCCCCACCACCAGCTATACATTTAGAAGGTGAGGAAGGAGAGGGGGGGGGGGGGAGGAGGGGAGGGGGCTGAAAGAGAGGGGAGAGAAGGAGGGAAGAGGGATGAGAAGAAGGAGGAAGAGGGAGACGGAGAGAAGGAGGAAGAGGGAGAGAAGAGAGAAGGAGGAAGACAGAGAGAGAGAAGGAGGAAGACAGAGAGAGGAGAAGGAGGAAGTCAGTCGCGAGAGGAGGAAGGAAGAGACAGAGAGAGAGAGAAGGAGGACGATCAGAGACAGAGAAGGAGAAGGAGGGAGAGAGGGAGAGAGAGAAGGAGGAAGTCAGAGAGGAAGGAAGGAAGACAGAGAGAGAAAGGAGGAAGACAGAGAGAGACGGAGGAAGACAGAGAGAGACAGAGAGACTTCGAAGGAGGAAGCCAGAGAGAGAAGGAGGAAGACAGGAGAAGGCGGGAAGACAGAGAGAGGACAGAGAGAGAAGGAGGAAGACAGATAGAGAAGGAGGAAGACAGAGATAGAAGGAGGAAGACAGAGAGAGACCAAAGAGAGAAGAAGGAAGACAGAGAGAGAAGAGAGGAAGACAGAGAGAGAAGGAGGAAAGACGAGAGAGGAGAAGGAGGAAGACAGAGAGAGACAGAGAGAGAAGGAGGAAGACAGAGGAGAGACAGAGAGAGAAGGAGGAAGGACACAGGAGAGAAGGATTGGAAGTCAGAGAGAGAAGGAGGGAGGGAAGAGGAAGAGGGACGCGAGAAGGGAGAGAAGGAGGACGAAAGAGAGAAGAGGAGGAGAGAGATAGGAGAGAGAAGAAGAGAAGGAAGACAAGAGAGGGAGAGGAGGAGGAAAGACAGAGAGAGAAGAGGAGGAAAGGGGGAGAGAGGAAGAAAGCAGACTGAAGACATAAGAAAAACGAAAACAGAACAAAACAAAAACAAAGAAAACGACACCATAAAACCAAAGAGAAGCACATTTTTAAAAGTTACCCCCCCCCCCTCCACCCTTTAAAATAGAGAAGGCAAAGAGGTGGGGAGAAGGGGGGGGGGGGTTAAAGTTTCATGGCTCTTTAGGTTCACCTTTCCAAGAAAAAAAAACGCATACAGCCTAAACTCGAACACCTTCTCAAAGCCGGGTATGTCACACAAATTCCAACCAGACTAAACCCGTAACTGAGCTCTTGACACGACATTATCCCTTTGATTGATGGACCTCTGTTGCATCA
>JADBJO010018664.1:7500-10000 GCA_016801955.1 Conus betulinus
GACGGGAAGAAAAAGGGTAATGGCGGCCACAACACTTCCCGAGGCGCTGCAATGTAATGGAACAAGGAGCTGAAAGACGATCGTTTCACACGAGCTCCTGATGTCCATGTAGGATCATTGCTAAGTATGAAAAATATGTGAATTGTATACGTCCTACAAAACCCCATCCTATTTCACAAATCCTGTACGGTCAAATGAGAAGAGAAGAACAACGATATGGTCTGACAGTTGCATATTTCAGTGCAAAGGGGACTGGGTGTCTGTAGGGGTGGGGGTGGGGTGGGGGGTGCAACCTAAAGAGGGAGACAAAAACGAAATTCAACTTCGAGGGAAGGCAAATAAGATACAGCCTGTATAAGAACATAACCTGAGCGTGCATGTAATCTGCACAACATGATCGCTGATGGGCAGAAATGAGAAACAGAGAAGCAGCAACGCTTTCCATCCCCTACTGTCCCCAGCTGAGCGCTAAGCTTACCATAAAAGACTTTTCAAATAAGAAATTTCTTTACTCCCGTATACAATGACTGTCGCAGCTTATGATTCTGATGATTTCAATGTGCAATAATTGAAATGAATACATCAACCGATAAAGAAAAAAAAATCCGCAAAGAATATGGAGAGCAGACTGGAAAACAGTGACGGAAGCCGCTGTCCAAATCACCCAAACCCCAAAAACAAAGGGAGAGAGAAAACAATCGTCAAGCCAATGCTGAAATTCCTGTTTACTCATGACAATAATCAATGGCGCGCTGAGCATGGCTTAGTCATAAGATGCCTATCGTCCAGCTTGTATAACACGCACTGGTTTACATGACTGTATTTACGTGTGTGTGTGTGTGTGTGTGTGTGCGTGTGTGTGTGCACGTGTGTGTGTGTGTGTGTGTGTGTGTGTGTGTGTGTGTGTGTGTGTGTGTGTGTGTGTGTGTGTGTGTGTGTGTGTGTGTGTGTGTGCACGTGTGTGCCTGCCTGCGTGCCTGCATGTACGTTGTGTGTGTGTGCGTACATGCGCGAGTGCTTGCGTGCGCGCGCGTGTGTATTCGAGTGCATGTGTGTGCGTGTGCGTGTGCATGTGTGTGTGTGTGTGTGTGTGTGTGTGTGTGTGTGTGTGTGTGTGTGTGCGCGCGCGAGTGTGCGTGCGTGCGTCGCCGTGTGCGTGTGTGTGTATGTGTGTGTGCGCGCGCGCGCCTGTGTGTCTGCTGGGTTGAAAAAGTAAACTTCTTATTGATAAATCAGTTTTGATTGGACGAAGCTGATGACTGTGGTAGCGGAGGTTTCTTGCTGTTGTTGTATCTTCATCCTAGTAAACACCAACTGCTGTCAAAAATCTTCTTCTTCTTCTTCCTCTTCTTCCTTTATACAACCATCATTTTGCTGATGGTTTTGTCGTAGTTTGGGGAGATTGCCGAAGTTTGCGCTGTTGTGAGGATTTGGACCCAAAAAAAAAAGTCAGGAGGTGGTGTGATGGTGAGGAAGGGGGGACAGGAGTAGAAAAGTGACTGTGAAGGATGGCAAGGGGAGGGGGGATTGATTGTAGAGAATAGTGGTCAGGAGGAAGGTAAGGGGGAGGGGCTGGGGTGGTGGGGAAGGGGGGGGGGGGGAGGGTTGTTTCAGGTTCTAGAGATGGGAGGCCGGCCTGATCTTGAAGCAGTCCAGTGACTCAGCTGTCACAACCTCCTGAGCAACGTGTTCCATTCTGGTATGGTCCTCGGAAAGAACGTCATCTGCCTGTACCGCGTCGTGCATGTGGGAATGTTTGTAGCTCAGGTCGTTGTTGATCCTAGAGCTCAGCCTGCTGTCAGATGGTTTGGGCAGGTACGTGGAGTTAATGGAGATGAGACCGTGATGGAACTTGTAAAACATCTCCAAGCGGGCTTTCTTACGACGCTGTTGTAGGGAAGGCCAGTTAAGAGAGTCAAGGATGGAGTCGACGCATGATGTTTGGCGGTGGCGATTGGAGACCCATCTTGCCGCTCTTCGTTGCATCTTCTTGAGGTCCTCAATCTCGTTTGCAGTGTAGGGATCCCAGACGATGGCTGCGTACTCAAGAAGCGGGCGAACAAGGGCTTTGTACGCAGTTTCCTTTGTTTTCTTCTTGCCGATCTTGAGGTTGCACCGGACGAAGCCTAGGGTCTTGCTGGCTTTCTTTGTGATGGAGTCAATGTGTGATTCCCACTGCATGTTGTCCTGGATGTTGACACTAAGGTACTTAGTGGTGTGTTGACGTTTTTGAACTCTTCCTTGCTGTCGTTATGAAACTCTCAGTATGAAATTGACAATGCAATTGCTAATCAAGCGAGTATCCAAAAACGTCATCTTGTGAATGTTGTAAAGTTTTGTCATCTGGTACTTGATGTTGTTGCAATTATGTCAGACTCTCTCCGTTACAAAAAAACAAAAACATCACTAGTGTTTTCTCTCCCATGGGTGCAAACCCACTTCATTCCATGTACATATTTGAAGTATCTAGCTCCCGTTATATAAATATTTTGTGCATGAT
>JADBJO010018664.1:12500-15000 GCA_016801955.1 Conus betulinus
ACACATTGTGCACATTTTTGTTATCAATAATTTGGAACGACGGAAATCACACACTGAAGAATTCTGGTTTTAGCAACAGCTCTGTTGCTATGATTTAACGTGAAAATAATGAATGACAAAGGGAGAACGTGAAAATGATGAATAACTGGCGATAGAAGAACGTGAAAATGATGAATGATTGGCGATAGAAGAACGTGAAAATGATGAATGATTGGCGATAGAAAGAACGTGAAAATGACGAATGTGTGGCGATAGAAGAACGTGTGAAAATGATGAACGTGTGATTGGCGATGGAAGAACGTGAAAATGATGAATGATTGGCGATGGAAGAACGTGAAAATGATGAATGATTGGCGATGGAAGAACGTGAAAATGATGAATGATTGGCGATGGAAGAACGTGAAAAATGATGAATGATTGGCGATGGAAGAACGTGAAAATGATGAATGATGGGCGATGGAAGAACGTGAAAATGATGAATGATTGGCGATGGAAGAACGTGAAAATGATGAATGATTGGCGATGGGAAGAACGTGAAAATGATGAATGATTGGCGATGGAAGAACGTGAAAATGATGAATGACTGCCAGGAGAAGAATGAGGAAACGATGAATGACTGACTGGAGAAGAACGTGAAAAGGACAAAGGAATGACTGGAGAAGAGTATTGAAATAATGAGTGACTAACTGGCAAACAACCTGAAAATGATGAATTACCGACTGGAGAAGAACCTGAAAACCACGAATGACTGAAAAAAAACGATGACTGATGACTGACTGACTGAGAAGAACGTGAAAACGATCAATGACTCATGTCAGAGGAACGCGAACATACTGACCGACTGACTGGTGGAGAAGGTGAACACAATCAATGACTGGCGGGACCAGAGCGTGAGAATAATGAATGATGAACAGCACGTGAAGATAATGTGACAATGACAAAAAAGGGAAACTGAAGAATGAATAAAAGAAAAAGGAGAGGAAGATGAAAGAGGGATGGGAGAAGAACGACAGCATGATGAAAAACATTTCGGACGAGACAAGAACGTAAGAGGAACGCATAACGGACAGGGATAAAGCGGAACATAAGAAGAATGGAGGAAGTGTGAAAGGAGGAGAAAACGTAAATGATGACTGACAGACAACTACAAATGAGAGGTGGAATGAGTTGAAATAAACGTATAATATCCTTGAAGGGCAGGAGAGGGAGAAGGCGAGAGTAGCACAAGAATGATCCATGACATGAACACAGAACAGCGTGAGAATGATCCAGTGAGGGACAAAACTGGGGGGGAAAGAAACGTGAGAACACTAACTTTCTCAAAAGATGACAGGGAAAAAAGCTGAACATGATGACCAGAGGACGACGGGACAAGATGGGAGGAAGAGAGAACAGAGCGTCGAGTCCATGGACGACGTAAAAGTGAAATGTCATCAGAATGACTCGGTAAAGGAAGAAATAGATGAAGTGGTCGCGAGAATGATGAATGATGGACGCAGTGAGACGAGAAAAATGCGATGTGGACGAGACGAATTGAGAAGAGTATGAAAATAATGAACAATGGACGGGGAAACAACGTACGAAATTTCAGTAGTGGACAGGACTAGAAGCAGCAAATGACAGAGGGGATTAGAAGAATGCGAAGACATGAACGGAAGGAATATTGTATGAAAGACATGAATAGGAGAACGCAAATATGACGAAGGCAGGGAAAAAAAAAAGTAAGGAGTATAAATAACAGACACAACAATAACAAGAAACCGTGAAGATTTTGACTGGCTGACAGGAATCAGAGTATGGTGAATGATCTGACTGGACTACAGCATGATCAAGATAAACAGATTGAGAAAGAACATGAGAATGACGCAACTTGATCACTGTCAACGAACAGAAAAGGGTATGGTGTTGACGACCTCCTGACAGAAAACGGTGACTAAGGGGGCACTTTATGCAGCAGCCTGTTTGTTGACCTATGGTACAGGGAGCAAGACGCAAGCTAACACCCCCCCCCCCCCCCCCAAAAAAACCCCCAAAAAAAAAAACCAAAATGTCGTGCATGAAGTGAACATAGCATGTAGAACGTAGAACGGAGAAAACGGTCAGGACACTGTGTGTGTGTGTGTGTGTGTGTGTGTGTGTGTGTGTGTGTGTGTGTGTGTGTGTGTACGCGCGCGCGTGTGCGTGCGTGGGCGGGCGCGTGCGTGTGTGTGCGTGCGTGCGTGTGTGCATTTGCGTGCGTGCGTGCGTGCGTGCGTTTGCGTGCGTGCGTGCGTGCGTGCGTGCGTGCGCGCGCGACGGAAGGTCTTGTCAGACCGAGCTCGTCCGGATATGTGGTGAAAAACAAGGAAGTCTTCGCATACCGGCTCTATAATCACTTGATGAAGAATGTTTCGTTTTTTTTGTTTTTTTTTTTTTGGGGGGGGGGGGGGGGGGGGGGGGGGGGGGGGGGATTGAATTACCCAAAGCTCAAAGCATCATCGGAAACAAAACGGAGATGACG
>JADBJO010018664.1:25000-34842 GCA_016801955.1 Conus betulinus
AGCCTTCACGTTACACAGAAAGTAATACGGCGTCAGGTGTGCACAGATAGCCTTCACGTTACACAGAAAGTAATGTGGCGTCAGGTGTGCACGGATAGCCTTCACGTTACGAAAGAAAGTAACATGGCGTCAGGTGTGCACAGATAGCCTTCACGTTACACAGAAAGTAACATGGCGTCAGATGTGCACGGATAGCCTTCACGTTACACACAGAAAGTAACATGGCGTCAGGTGTGCACGGATAGCCTTCACGTTACACAGAAAGTAATACGGCG
This sequence comes from Conus betulinus, assembly GCA_016801955.1. Taxonomy (NCBI): domain Eukaryota; kingdom Metazoa; phylum Mollusca; class Gastropoda; order Neogastropoda; family Conidae; genus Conus; species Conus betulinus. Next base: position 25,276 of record JADBJO010018664.1, read on the forward strand.
TCAGGTGTACACAGATAGCCTTCACGTTACGCAGAAAGTAATACGGCGTCAGGTGTGCACGGATAGCCTTCACGTTACACAGAAAATAATACGGCGTCAGGTGTGCACGGATAGCCTTCACGTTACGCAGAAAGTAATACGGCGTCAGGTGTGCACGGATAGCCTTCACGTTACGCACGCAGAAACGGCGTCAGGTGTGCACGGATAGCCTTCACGTTACGCAGAAAGTAACATGGCGTCAGATGTGCACAGCTAGCCTTCACGTTTACACAGAAAGTAATACGGCGTCAGGTGTGCACAGACAGCCTTCACGTTACACAGAAAGTAATACGGCGTCAGGTGTGCACGGATAGCCTTCACGTTACGCAGAAAGTAACATGGCGTCAGATGTGCAGATAGCCTTCACGTTACGCAGAAAGTAATACGGCGTCAGGTGTGCACGGATAGCCTTCACGTTACGCAGAAAGTAATACGGCGTCAGGTGTGCACGGATAGATTTCACGTTACGCAGAAAGTAACATGGCGTCAGATGTGCACAGATAGCCTTCACGTTACGCAGAAAATAATACGGCGTCAGGTGTGCACGGATAGCCTTCACCTTTCGGAGAAAGTAACTTGGTGCTAAATGTGAACGGATATCCTATACTGAAAGTAACATAGTGCCAGATATGAACGGATATCCTACACCGAAAATAATATGGTACCAGATATAATCGGATATCCCACATTCAAAACAGCATGGTGCAAATATGAACGGATATCCAACACCCAAAAAATCACGATGCCAGTTATGAAACAACATTCTACACTGAAAAATGACATGGTACCAGATATGAGCGTATGGTGCCAGATATGAACGGATATCCTACACTGTCAATAACATGGTGCCTGGTTGACCCAGCAGTGACGCACCTCGTTCGCATATTGAAGTTCCGACCGACGTAAAACCTGTAACTTCCACTGTCCATCTTGATGCTCTGTTCTCCACCTTAAAGGCCCACCCACATGCAGTCTGAAATGCTTATTCTTATCTGTCACTTAAGTTATTGGGCATGTGGACATCACGTCTGAATGTACCTACTCAAATTACAATAAGTAGGCAGTCCTGATATGGTCAATGCACCTATCTCAACAACTAAAAATAAAGTAGACAGGCCTGAACTGGCCAGTGCAACTATCCAAACAAGTACAGACTGTGAACAGCCCTGACATTGCCCACTGCAACGATGGTAGATGACAACATCATGACGAAGGCAATGACAAACACCAACATTATGAGGAAGGCAATGACAAACACCAACATCAAGATTTTTTTTTAAAAATATGGATAAGGACATTAAACGAAAAACGAAAAAGACAGATGAGGTCGTGTGGAGAAACGAAAGATGGATATGGAATCAGAAGACAAGGTCTAATGGATATGAAACCATAACAAAAGGAATGATGGGCGTGGTCATCATGAGTTAGGAATGACCGACGATGACATCATGAGAAAGGAACAAAAAATACAAGAAACACCATAACGTGCCTCTCACAGAGAAAGCAACATACAAAGGTTCAGTGTGGACATCGTAACAAAGAAACAAAGATGGATGTGGACATCGTGAGAAATGAAAGCCGAGTGATGACATTAAGTAAATGTAAAGATGGATGAAGACACATTGAGAAAACAAACATGGTTGCGGACATAATCAATAAAAAGGGTTTAATTTTTCTACCTTGGGAGACAATAAGCCAGACAGAGGGGAAGGGGCGGAAATCTGGACAAAAGGAATCTTACAGTTTGCCAACCTTTTAGTTCGTTACAAATGGCTGCTCATGAATGAATTGACAATCACTTTATTTTTTCGCCGCTAAGGCCGCTGAAGTTGCTGCAAGATAAAATTATTAACAGGTTTTTATATTACGTTCAAGGATCAATGAACGAGTATTGAGTGACTGATTAAAAAACCGCTCAACTGACTGACTGATCCATTGCATTTTTTTTCATAAACCTACTTGTTATCTATAAAATCTGGACTTTAAAAAAATTGATTAACAAATGACTTTCCTTAACCCAATGAAAGAATCGATTACTTAACTTGAAGTGAAATCGGCGTAGTGAATTCCGAGTAATCGCTGTCCACAAGCGCGCATTTGCGTGTGTACAACACATCGCGCGCGCGCGCGCGCGCCGCGCGCACGCACCACACACACACCACACACACACACACACACACACCACCACACACATAACAGGTCACATGGCAGCGTAGTACAACACAGAAAAACACGCCCTCAAAAATGCGCACGCGCGCACAAACACCTACAACACACACACACACACACACACACCCACACACACACACAAACACACACACACACACACACCTCTGATATCACTGATACCGACTGACTTTCAATTGAAATAAAAAAAAAACAACAGAAAAAATAACATCCTTTTTTTTCACCCACGCACACACCTGCGCGCGCACACACACACACATACACACATGCGCTCGCGCGCGCGCGCGCGCGCACACACACACACACACACACACACACACACACACACACACACACACACACCTCTGTTTGATCTTACTAATGTCGGCTGCCATTAAATGAATACGAAACAACAGCGACAATAACAACCTTTTCCACACACGCACACACACTGACATGCGCACGCGTGCTCACATACACATACACACGCACGCGTGCGAGCGTGCACACACACATACGCACACTTTGCGCATGCATACACACACACATGCACGTGCGAAACACACACAAACACACACACACACATATATTATATATATATATATATATATATATTATATATATATGCAAAGTGCCTGTGTATACGTCTATATTACATTAGTTAATGTGGAAAGACCTTTAATTAAGAAGAAATAACAACTATGACAAAAAAAAAAAAAAACCAGCGCGCGCGCGCACACACACACACACACACACACACACACAACACAGAAGCAGGGGCGAGAGGTGGGGAAGCAGTTTCTATATCAATCGATTGACCTCTATCCCATTGGCTTCTTTTTAAATGGTTGATTTTTGTTCGCGTGTTCAATGGACAGAAATAAAAACCCAAAGCAAAGTGATGGCGCTCGATCGAAAGATAACATCCCTCCCCCCCAGCACACACATACACACGCGCGCGCGCGCGCGCGCGAGCACACACACACCGCGGGTGAGGGTGAGGACGGCGGTGGGGGATCAGATGGGAGAACAAAGGGGCTGTTGTATGATGTGGAGGTGGAAAACACCCTAACTCGCCATCCCCGCATCTGTGTGTGTGTGTGTGTGTGTGTGTGTGTGTGGTGTGTGGTGTGTGTGTGTGTGCGCGCGCGCGCACGCGCGTATGTGTGCGTGTGTGCATGCGTGTGTGTACTTGACTATATTTCGATAACATTGTGAAAATTACCCCTTTTTAATCCTCTACAAAGTATGTGTGACAGACATTCAACAGAAGCAGAGAGAGAGACAGACAGAGAGAGAGAGAGAGAGAGAGCAGAGAGAGAGAGAGAGAGAGAGAGAGAGAGAGAGAAGCGCACCACACACGCATACACACTCGTAAATAACATACCTACTGCTTCTTCTCGTGCCAACAATCCACGCATATTATCTTGATGCTATCGCTCACAGAATGAGATAACGGTCAAGCACAGGATGAGATACAGGGGAATCACAAAATGGCGTAGCTGTCAAATCACTCAACACTGGCTGAGTAGATGCAAGTTTCTGAAGGTCACTTCTTCCAAGCACGCGTGGGTAAATGTTCATAATGTCCAACATCAATATCACCACAATAATAATGATGATAATAATAATACTATAAATAATAAACCCTCCTGTGAAGACCGCTGACAGTAAACGTATTCATTTTTGTTGTCCAGATGGTGGTCGTTCGTTCTTCTCCACGTCGTTCCCAACCCCGGTGTGTCCGCATTTGGTTTGTGCGCAGAGTGTGGGTGCTCAGACAGAAGGCTGACCGATTGAAGCACGTGCAACACGGACACACAGACCGTGACTTGCACTGAGTTCTGAAGGTCTCTCTACGTAGGCGGAGCGCAAAGACCGGTTTCACATGCGCTGTCTTGTATTTGATACACAAGCGCAAGGACGCGCGCGTGTACACGTGTGTGGTGTGTGTGTGTTTCAGCACACAGCCACACGAAATTGAAGACATCGTTCTCACTCTCCCTCCCTCTCTCTCCCCCCTCTCTCTCTCTCTGAGTGTGTGTTAGTGTTAGTGTGTGTGTGTGTTTTTCTTCAATTTAACGTCTATCCACGTTAAGTGATATTAGACAATGTTAGAGGGAAAGGGGAGGGGGAGGGGTAGAGGTATTAAGTAATATCTTCCAAAGGTTTTGAAGAAAAACAGCAACGGCAACAATAAAATAAACAACTATGAGCTAACAAAGAACTACTCATCAAAACACTCAAAATCAGTTCCAATTTACAGAACAGAACAAATAGGACTTTGATGTAATGAAACTGCAATTTTACACATCAGTGATAAATCTGATACAACTTGATCCAGAGAACATTTAGGTAAGGATGGCAGGTAAGGTTTTAAGTGCTCACATTGAAAAAGGATGTGATTATTTGTAATTTTTCCGCCACAAAGGCATGTTATGTTCTTACAAAACTTTGTCTTAAAAGCATTCAATTTGATCTTATAAATCAAAAGAAATTATAATCCGTGAATAAAGGTATGCTACATTGATGAAATGAATTAAGTGTGTCATGTTTATTAGCTGGCGTGAGTGAGTATCAAGAAAACATCCAGAATTTTTCAGTTTTTTTTTTTTTCTAAAATGTTTCCAGCACGCATTTTCTAACAGACTGTATCCCTCATGGACAGACAATGGAATACTGATACTTACATTCTGACCCGCTTGTATTTCTTGCTCCCCGCTTTGCTGCTCTGTCGACCCTCTCATTAAACTGAATACCACAGTGTGAAGGAACCCAACAGAAAGAGATACTCGTACCCCTAATAACCAAAAGATGTATTATTGATGAATGTCTGTAATTAAATCTTTTCTTACGGTTGTTGATTTGCTGAGGGCAAATAAACCGATTTTGAATCGACACAAAGGAGGGCCTGAAGTGTTGGGTAAGAAAGATCAAGAAGATAATACAGGGCCATTAAAATGGCAGTTAGCTCGGCTGTAAAAATGGATCTGTTTTTTCCAAGGTAGTAAGATTTTTCCACCTTTATAGAAGGAATAGCAAATGCTGCACCTACTTCTTTGGTATCTCTAAGAGAGACCCGTCTGTATATATCTTGAGATGAAGCGGGTACGAGGTGAAAGTCCCAATTGTCGTAAGCGAGGAGATTGATTTTTGCTCTTTTAGGGAAGTTAATATCAGATCTCAAACTAACTTCGTTTTCGACATTGCTGTCACATGTTGAAGATCGTAAGACATACTTTGCGACAACGAGCCGTCGATACTCATTTCTAATGGTAATACCCCCCAGTTTCGCGATATATGTTCCTAGTGACGATGCATGAAATGGTATACCTATAGCTAGTTTGAAAGCTTTGCAATTCAAGCTCTGCATTTTTCTTTAGCAAACTTGCCGGTGCACTGAAGAAAACTTCTTGTCCATAAGTGAGTCTTGACCGTATCAGCGATAATGCCAGGTGTTTGAGTACATTAGCGTCTTGGCCCCAGTTTTGTTTTTGTATAACTTTTAGAAAATTAAAACTTTTTCTGGCCTTTGTTAATAGATATTTAATGTGATGGTTCCACGATAACTTTGAAGTAATATATACTCCAAGAATTTTACCATCGGTCTGTACTCTAGGATTTCTTTTCTATTCGAAAAATGGGGTAACTCTGGTGGATCAGGCCCACTATTGAAAAGTACAAGATTAGTGATTTCCGGTGGTGATAACAAGAGTCCCATTTCTCTCCATCATGTAATTATTTTTAAGTTATCAAGTTTCCCGTTGATACAATTTCTCTAAAATAATTCAGACTGTCTTTTTGGAGGGTTTCCTTTTCATGGTAACTTCACCACATTGCATATGTCCCTCTGCATATTGCACGATTACACAATATGATTTGACAACAGATTGTGTGTAAATCATAGAGCAGAATATTGAATATCGGAAAATGAGGGGGCAATAACTGATCCTGTGGGATTCCCATTTTGGGGAAATCTTAAGGTGGAATAGGAGTTGCACTACTTTTGTTTGCATACTTCTGTCAGATAAGAAATTCTTAACATAGTCATAGATACGTCCAGATAGACACCAATACTTTTTAATTCGATCAGTAATCTACCATGCCCCAGACATGGGCATAGGCTTTCTTTATTATCAAAGAATGTGGCCAATATACATTTTTTCTGTGTGCAAATTGATATGTTTGATCTACGTTGTTAGTTTTCACTAAATAATCAATTGTACTTCTATTCTTCCTGACAAAACCTGATTGATGGCAGGGATAACTTTTCATTTTTATCACAATGGTAAATTAGCCTGTTTAAACGATCTTTTCCAGCAGCTTACCGGTGTTTCGTGATGTGGTTAGAGCAAATGGGTCTGTAATTATTTTTATCTTTCTTTGACTTTTCTTGTTTGTGGTATTGGAACTATGATTGAGTGTTTCCATACCTTTGAAATATGACCTTCATCCCAGCATTTTTTGAACAATTCATGTATGTAGTATATAATCCAGTTTTTCCGGCAAATGTTTTAACATTATGTCTAGATATTGCGTCTGCTCCGACTGACGTTTTCTTATCACTTAAAGAAAAACAGCGTGTCTTTCAGTTCTTCAAAAGTAATTGGGGCATTGATATAATTTGCATTTATCTGGTACAGGATCTTTATACATATCTTTTTGGGCCACGTTTTCCCTAAAAAGTTCTTATTTCTTTTGGAAGATTATTAGGAAGCATTGTATCAGAAAACATGTCGACGAACGACTCAGCCTTTTGTAAAATAGAAGGAAAATCCATGATACCTTCAATCCTGACTGGGGGGGGACAAAAAAAAAACATAACGGTAATTTACTCCATTTTCATGTTACGACTTTTTTTTTTCCATATCTTTGTATGATCTTTAGGCTTTCTATACACTCATCTGTACAAAATGCAGCCCAATACTGTGTGTGTTGTGCGTTGCGTGCGTGCGTGTGTGTGGTGTGTGTGTGGGTGTGTGTTGTGTGTGTGTGTGTGGTGTGTGTGTGTGTGTGTGGTGTGTGTGTGTGTGTGTGTGCGTGCGCGTAGAAATGTTTAGTTTTTGAAAAAGGCAGCTTTCAAAGTAGACAACAAGCGGAGGTCACACAACATGAAAACCAATCTTGTAGCACTGAGCCACCAGACGTCAAAACACCCAACACTGAAGACACAAACGTTGTCCCACAGGTCATTCTTCAGGCAGGGCAGGGCCACAACCAAACGTAGTAACTCACCACCAAAGTAAGCTAAGTAGTTCAACAATCACACTAGGTGAGAGATGTGTTCCGTGAGGAAATACACCCAAAGAAATGAGAATCTATGCTAAGAGTTGGTGTTTCAGGCGGAGCGAGGAAAACTCTTTTACTGCACGTGGTGATGACTATGGGCGACACATGAAGTGGGAAGTGACGTTGGACACATCAACCCGATGATAAAAATGTGAATATCACGAAAGTTGGTTCTTCACCCTGTATCTTTTGGGCTTAAGCTGCGTCCTCAACCCGCCGTTCCGATTGCCACGCACCGCCAGGCGCCCATACTCCTTTTAATCACAAACTCTTATGAAATAATTCCCCAAAGTCCTCTTGTTTGCCGTGGATTGTTAGTAGTAGGGCACAAATTGCGAATGTGTTACAAGGCCCAACCAGCCCTCTGAAATCGTGTCGGCCTTTCCTCCGGACCCCCCCCCCCCCCTCCCCCCCCCCCACCCCCCCCTCCCCCCCCCCCCCCCCCCCCCTTGCATTTTTCCTTCCACTCTTTTTTTCTTTCCCCTTCCCCTTGCGGACGGCGAATATTCATTAAAAAAAAATGTGTTAAGCGATACGTTTTCTGCGATTACACCCACACTCACCCCACACACACACACACATACACCTATACCCACCCACACCACACACTTTGACGACCTTCGAGAGTTAGCAGAGAGATGATTTCTGATGAGTTGAGAGGGAGATGCGACGAGATTCCTTATATACCATTCAAATTCGAAAGCAATGTCACCTGTCTTGCCCGAGCATACGCATATTAGAAAGGTTCATAAGGACATTTAAGGAAGTTGGTGTGCTTCTGCTTGACCTGAAGAAGGGCCTAAAGAGGTCAGAAGCGTGTGTTGTTTGTGATTTCGTTTTTTGTGTCGTTCGGCGGCATGCAAAATTCTTTTTTAAGTTTGTCTCTTTACCTGCACCACCAACCCCCTCTGAAGCTAAAATTAATACAGAAAATTGGAATTCTAACAACAAAAAAACAAGAAAACACAACAAACAAAAAATGTTCATGTGTCCAGAGGGTATTTTCATATCCCAGATTTCGCATGTCAATCTCATAGATATTAATTCTGAAAGTCCAGTATTGGGGGGCCAAATCCAATGAAACAATGCGATAGTTAACTCAAAGTTTTCATTGTTTGTTTACTGAAAGAAATGAGGAAATTGGCTTTATTCCTCTATGTGAGTAACTGTCTTAGGATCTTGATGATTTCTGGTTATTTAGTTATTATTTGTTTTCTGCTGTGATTTAAAGCATGCATTAAAAAGGGAGCCGGAACAAAATTACCTTTCATCTGTAAAACAGTTTATGGACAGCTAGCGCCGTGCGTCGCTGAAACGTCTATATCCTCAATGGTTTGGTTTATTGGACACAAAAATACACGACGAAAAATTCCAATTCAACCTGTCGGCCTACTTTTTTTTGCAGGGTTTTTTTTGTTGTATTTGCTTTATTTCCCTGTTTTCCAGAAAACCTCTACTCCAGCGCCAATTAGAACAAGAGACCCACACTCGAGTAGTCTTGAGTTCGACGCATTGCCAGCCACAAAAAGAAAGGAAAAAATGAAAGGGGAAAAGAAGAGGCGGACACGAATAATCCACACACTTTCAAAATTTACATCGGCATTTTGATACAATTTTATAGTATTGTTCTGAGCAAATTTAGGTTATAACTCATGAGGATCCTGTGCCAGGCATAGAACTTTGGCTCCTTGACTTCGTTGCCAGAGTGTGAGGGAAATTTTCACATTTTTCGTGGTTCCTATTCTCCCTTTTCCTGACTTTCTGTTGTTTGGTGGTTTTGTGGAATGAGATCCGCTCGTTGATGGGAAGCAGCCTGTGAACAAAACATCAAGGGCCCCATTGGATCTTTTCATGCCGCCTCTTGTATTTTACTTCTTTTTTTGTTTTCTGTGCAGCGGGATCTCCGTCAGATCCGTGGAGAATTGACCTCCTTCCTCTCTTCCCTCCCCCTTTTCCTCTCCTCCTTCTCCTTCCTCTTTTTCTTTTTTTTTTTGTGTGCTGGGTGGGTTGTAGTTTGTGGATGAGCATAGCGCCTGGGCGATGTCGTCCGGGGTGGCCGCACCGTGCGTGTAG
>JADBJO010018665.1:0-5000 GCA_016801955.1 Conus betulinus
TCAACTCAAAAGTCATTCATTCCACACAATTCTTTAAAATACATCTTCTAAAAAACCATCCGAAATTTTGTAAATCTTTCCACTGTAAAAGTTTAGATCCGATGAAAAATGTTGATCTTTTTCAAGGTAAAGGTGGAGAAGAAGAAGAAGAAGAAGAAGAAGAAGAAGATAAATGATGATGATGATGATGATGATGTTGATGATGGTGGTGATGATGATGATGATGATGATGAATGATGATGATGATGATGATGATGATGATTGAAAAGGAGGAGGAGGAGGAGGAAGAGGAGGAAAAGGATCGAAGCTGAAGAAGAAATCTGGCGTATATACTACGCATGTGTGTTCGTACACACATTACAGACAGACAGACAGAAAGATACATACATGCATGCATGCATACGTACATACATACATACATACATACATACATACATACATACATACATACATATATATAACATAAAAACAAGTAAAGGTACACACACACACACACACACACACACACACACACACACACACACACACCACACACACACACACACACATTTTCATGGTAAAGTCTTCGCAGGGCAAGGACTGGACACTAAAATGAAAAGAAAACTATCAAGACATATCTATTGTCGTCATAGCCAAAAAACATTACCTTAACTCTCTCTCTCTCCTCTCTCTCTCTCTCCTCTCTCTCTCTCTCTCTCTACCCTCTCTCTCTCTCTCTCTCTCTCTCTCTATCACAGGGCCTTGACAGAACCTCTGTGTCTGTCTGTCTGTCTGTTTGTCTGTACGTCCCTCTGTCTGTCTGTGAGTCTGTCTGTCTCTCTTTCTCTGTCTGTCTGTCTGTCTGTCTGTCTGCAACTCTCCTCTCTCTCTCTCTCTCTCTCTCTCTCTCTCTCTCTCTCTCTCTCTCTGCTTTGCTCTTTCTTGCTCTCCTCTGGTCTAATAAGATCGATGACCTAAACACACACACACACAAAAAAAAAGAAGTAACGAGACACTCACAAATGAATCACAGAACCTTGAGAGGACCAACAGGAAGCAGCGAAAGGAACCGTCAGCCTGCCAAACAGCCCGAAGAGCCTGCTATTTTTTCTTGTGGTGCCCACGAGACACCAGAGCTTTGGCGACTGTCAACACACTTCTACAGCAGCAATCTCTGCAGGACTCCCCCATTTATCAGGGAAAAAAAAAAAAACATATCTGCCATCCAAACAAGCAAGAACAGCAATTAAGATGTCATTATTTCTCTGATCTTAGACGCTTTAAACAAAAAACATGCCTAAATTCTTGATAACGTTATACCTATTAGAGCTAAGTAATAACTGTAAACGAAACAAGCATGGGCGCCTATAATATTTCTGTGGGATAAATTTTTGGCGAATATCTTTTAAAGCTGGGCAAATGAACAGAAAATGTATTTCATTTTCTTCACCTTGCCCACACAATGGACACACTACATCACTTTGTCTATGTTGTCTGTATCTTAAGAAATGAGTCCTTATCTCAGAAACTCCAAGTCTAAATTTAGCAATTGATCTTTTCAAATACATGTCCATATCGAATTTCAAGTAAGGCTGATACGATGAAAACTAGAACAATTTCTATACAAATTGTATCGTTCACTAGTCTGGATATGATCGTCCCACATTTGCCATCTACAGTCAATTAGCCTTTGTTGAAAAATACGAATAAACTGATTTTGATTTCCAACACTCTGAGCCAGCCAAACATCCCCAAATCCGTGTTTACACAGAAATAGACGCATATTTGAAACCCAGTTCGTTTTTCCCTTTAAATCCAATTCGAATAACATTTCATAAGACTTACGAGGCAATCTACCATTATCCATGTGTAAAAAGCTTTAACCAATACCGAACACATCTAACGGCTGAAGTAATGAACAATGGATATCTGCTGGATTCCCCATACACCAAATCATTAGAAATACGCCTGTCGAGACCTAGAAACTTCTTCAAAGCAAATAAATGCACCGCCTCACAATGAACGACAGCGTTATCTAACCCCCAAATTTCTGCCCCATACATCAAAATAGGCTGTATCTGGGAATCAAAGATCTTTAAGAATAACTCAAGTGAATTATTGTTTAAAGCATGCAATCTTTTTATCACGCAAATCAAAGCATTCTTTGCCCTACATGCAAGGTCTTTGCAAGCAAAGCTAAAACTTAGACGAGTAGAAAAATAGATCCCCAGGTATTTATACACATTCACTATAGGTATAACAAGTCCATCATACATCCATCTTTCCCCTCGCCGATAAATAACCTCCCTTTCGAAATACCACGATGTTGCTTTATTCATGTTCACTTTCAGCTCTAATGAAGAGGCAGCCCTGTTCAGATTATTTAGCTGACGTTGTAAGCCAACTATCGTTTCTGAAACCAGAACGATGTCATCGGCTAGCAGTAGGATAAATAATTCTGACACACCATCTGGAAATCGTCCACCATGAAGGCCATTGTTAATAACCTCGATAGCAACCTCATTAATATACATAAAAATAATGCAGGGCTACACACATCACCTTGTCTTACTCCGGCGGCACAATTAATAAAGTCTGTCAGACTGGAACCACTTCTTATCCTTGTTTTGACTACTTGATACATAGCTCTAATACAACTAAATAATTTCCCCTTGACCCCGTTTTTAAGTAATACTGTCCACAAAAAGCTTTCTGTTAATGGAGTCAAAGGCTTTTTCAAAGTCAATAAACGCAACATAAAATTTACGATTTAAAGAAATTGCTTTTGAACAAACGCAAGAAGAGTAAACATATGATCGACAGTAGAGTAACCTTTTTTAAAGCCAGCTTGATGTTCTCCCGTGATATTATTACATTCAATCCACTCCTGTAATCTGCTGTTAATGATAGTGCTATATATTTTACTGCTAACGTCAACCAAAGAGATGCCTCTGTAATTATTAGGATTGTTTGCATCGCCTTTCTTGAATATTGGTAAAGTTACAGACTCTGTCCAGTTATCTGGGAAGATACCATCATCAAAAATTCTGTTGAAAAAAGCTTGTAAAAAATCGACAACTTGAGCTCCACCATACTTAAACAATTCACCAATAACAGAATCAGGTCCTGCAGATTTGTTACTTTTAATTTTCCGCATGGCGAACATAACTTCCTCTCTAGAGATGGGGCGATTGAAATACTCAGCCTCTCCCTCATCGGTGTGTCAGAAAGTTCATCATCACCTGAAATATCTTTATCGAACAAATCTTTAAAATGCTCATACCATGTGTCCAGGGAGATATTGTTCTTTGGATTTCTTCTTTTAAATGAAACTCTTTTGATAGTTTTCCAGAACTCCTGCTGTGATGGAAGAGATCTAATCATATCGTCTAGCAAATTTCTATTGAATGTTTTCTTTTTCTGCTTCAAAAGGTTTTTATATTCTCTTCTTGCAATAACATACTCAACTCTGTTGCCATCGTCTAGAGTACGAAGCCATACTCTCAGTAATTTTAGCGCTTTTCTTTTTGTTACCAAACAGACATTATCAAACCAATCATCCTTCTTAGCACAGTTCCCTCTTCGCACATATTTTTTTCATACATTCAGCACTGGTTTTGATACAATCATTAAAAACACCTTTAAAGCTTTAGCTTTATTTACATCAACATTTATCAATCCGAAAGCCTCATTAAATTTTGAACACATTTCCGCCTGGCACAAATTGTCTCTGAAAATCAAGGCATAGTCATCATTCCACACAAACTTATCGCAGACAGTGGCCTCAACAGTCTCCATAGTTTTATCGTCATTTTCTGTTGATAAGTCAATGTGAAATTCAAGAGGTAAATGATCAGATTCGATCCGTTCAGAAACAAACAAATAACACAAATCACAAAAACTGGAGAGAAAAAGTCTTTAGATACTAGGAAATAATCATTCACGCTGCTTCCGCTGTCTGTTATGTATGTATAGCAACCATGGCGGTCGCCCTGACATACACCATTTCATAATGCACAAATCAAAAGCAACGCACAGATTTAGCAATAACTTACCATAATTATTCAATATGTTATCATGAGAAGAACGGTCTGTGCAAGGTGGCTGACTTTTCACACTTGCAAACAGGAATCAAAAACATCAGAAGACAAGTCAGGAGAAAAATTAGCCGTCCTGCTATTCAAATCGCCACACACAACCACATCATGTCACCCAGTGAACACAAGCAGTCTGTCAAACATTCCTCCAACATGGAAATACCATTATCAACATTAAAAGAAGTGTAGAAAGGAGGAGAACCTTCAGGTTGGATATACGCACAGACCAAAGCAATATTTTTCAATGTCCCCAAAAAGCGATTTTTTTGATTAAGAAGACACACACATTAGAGCAATCAAATCTACATAAGACACGAAGGGAACAAATTCTTGTTTTATTAAGCAAACGAGTCCTCCAGATCGTCTCCCCTGATAACACAGCTTTACGGCAGGTTTAACAAATGCTTTATACCCGACAAACACGTCCATGTTAAATGATTCAAGGAAAGTTTCTCCAAAGCAAATAAAATCAAAACCACAGGCATAGGAAACAAATGCATTGTCAGTAACTTTTGAGAGTAAACCATTAACATTCCATGAGAGTAACTTGAAGAAATTCTTACATACAGGCACGTCCAGACCTCTGTTATTATGACTATTCTCAAGTACAATATTTTCCATACATATGTTGACATTGCTATTCACATCATCATTATATTTAGAAGAATCAGAATTCAAACGCCTATCTTTCAAACCGTGAAACGAATTCATGTAACTGCCAGTGCCAACGCTCAAGCCGTCCACCACACTGTCGTCAACATCACGTGCTAAACGGGTCGAGTCACGCACGGCAGAGTCCGGAACGGCCAGTCTTTCCACCGGTGTAAAGCAGTCTTTTCTCCCATTTGAATTAGTGTCTACAACATCGCGAGAGGACCGGCCCAAAACCCTATTTTAGTTCTTTTAGCTCACCGGAAACATCGA
>JADBJO010018665.1:32500-34840 GCA_016801955.1 Conus betulinus
CCCCAACAATCTCATCAGTGCCGAGACTGAAGCGAGGAATTGAGCGCGTAAAGTCCGCCATCATTCTTCCCGTCTTCTTTGTCGTTGGCGGGCCTGCCAACCTGATCAACCTGGCGGGTTTCTACAAGCAAGGCTTGAAGGACCGAACCAACTTCTGCCTGTTCGCACTACCTCTCGCTGGCGGATGAACTGTAACCATGATTCAGTGCATGATCTTTCAACGGGGGAGAGACTGTTCCAGCTGACTGGATCTGACAGGTAAGGCTTTTAAAACAAACAAAAAAAAAGTGTTAAAACTTTTGTGACCACCTTCGAATAATCAGCGAGAACATTTGTGTGCAGTGATACAAGAGAGAGAGAGGGAGGGGGGAGGAGAGGAGAGAGGGAGAGAGAGAGAGGGAAGGAGAGACAGACAGACAGACAGACAGATAAACACAAGAGAGAGAGACAGGACAGACAGACAGACAGTCGGACAGATAGAAAGAGAGTGACAGACAGACAGAACAGGACAGAAAAGAAAAGAGACAGACAGACAGACAGAGACAGAGAGGAGACAGGCAGAAGAGAGAGAGAGAGAAAGACAGCTAGGCAGGAAGAGAGAGAGAGCAGGACAGACAGACAGAGAGACAGACAGGAGAGAGAGAGAGAGACAAGAGAGAGAGAGAGAGAGAGAGAGACAGGAGAGAGAGAGAGAGAGAGAGAGAGAGAGAGAGGAGAGAGAGAGAGAGTCAGAGAGAGAGTTGAGAGAGAGACAGAGAGAGAGAGAGAGAGAGCGCAGAAAAAGAGAAAACGGAATGACAGAGAGACAGACAGACATTCAGACAGACACACAGACAGACAGAGAAGGAACAGTAGTACATGAGTAGAAAATCATTTATTACCTCTTGACCTTTAAGAAAATGCATGTAGGTAGCTTCGGAAAGCTAGGTGAAAATAAACAGCAAGAACCTAATATATCGTTATTCATACATCTTCATACACATGTGTCAGGGCTTTACGATTGTTTCTGACAAATAGTCAATGATTGTCGAGGCGTTTAATCCCGTTGTCGAGATTCGGTAGATGGGGGAGATTTGGGCCCCTCGGTTCAAAAGCCCACTGATTATAACGTCCCTTCAAATAAAGCAAAATCATTTTCAGTGGTAAAGTTTTCTTGCCCTTCTAGAAATCTTCGCTTGACGAGTAATGAAGGTTTGTTTTTTTTGTTTGTTTATTTGTTGTTTATTTGTTTGCTTGTGTGGTTGTTTGTGTTGTTTGTTTGTTTTGCTTTTGAATGGAAGGTGTAGCCACTGTGAATCAATAAACTTCCGTTTTGCCCCAAAATTCTGCGTTTTGCTTCTACACTGTGCTGACTTATAGGCGTTTGTGTATGTGCACACACACACACACACACACACACACACACACACACACACACACACACACGCGCACACAAACACACACAAACACACACACCACACACACACACCACACACACCACACACACACACACACACTACACACACACACGCTTACACGCACACACACACACACACAGACACACACACACACACACACACACAAACCACACACACACACACACACACACATACGCACGCACGTACGCACGCACGCACAAATCTGAAAAATGCTAGTGCTGTTAAGCTTACTAGTATCACACCTAATCCAAAAACAGTGGCATATGTACGGAGTATGCTATGTAGCCAAACGTAGAAAAAAAAAAAAAAAAAAAAAGAAAAAAAGAAAGAAAGAAAGAAAAATCGGCCTCGGTATTTAAGCAAAAAAAAAGTACTGTTTAAGCGGAAAGGTCTACTATGACAATACTTACAATCAAAAAACGAAAACAGAAAAAAAAATATCTTTATCTATACCTTTATCCGTATCTATGTAAATTTGACTTTTTTTTTGCGCTGTGGACGTTCACAGTTAAGTCTCTGATGATTCAGTGGGTTTAAGATGCATTTTCTTTTTAACCTAACCAGCGGTTTATATGTGGTTTTTGCTCGCAATATTCACTTCTAAGAGAGAGTGAGCCGAACGGAAACACGAAGCCACCATCCTGTGACCTTTCGGATCGAATTTTCAAACGGAACGAAATACAACGAGCATTTTTTTTTTTAGGAAAAGTGCCGACCCTCAGCGATTTTATCATTCTAATGTTGGTACGTTCACACGGGTGTGCTTGCAAAATGATGTACAAAAGTACATACTGAGCATGCGCACGCGCGTGTGTACGCTATGACGGACCACACACAATGCAAAACACCTATGAACACACACGCCTTCTAGCTGATCAATCATTGTGCTCACGGTCTCTGTCTTTCTCTCTCTCCCTTCCTC
>JADBJO010018666.1:5547-8047 GCA_016801955.1 Conus betulinus
CCAGAATGGCTCGGAGCGTAACAGGCATCCCGAGGCCTACAGAGTCGGATTTTGTCAAAATCTACCTTGTTGAAAGCGGAGAGGATGGGTTTTATCCGTCCGCACTCGGTATGCAACAATCGGTGATGCATATTTGGCTAGTGAACGCGCATTATTTTCGGTGTGCATTTCGTTTGGGCCACGCTGTTGCACGCAGTCTGAGTCGGGGTATTAGCTGAACCATTAGCAGAGGAACTGGGATTTTTCGTCCGCCAATGTCGGGGCCCTCGACGGCCAAGGAGACAACGAACAAAACGGGGCAGTACGTGTGTTCCTATCAGTTCGGCAAGAATTAAACGAGGTCACGTCGCGACAGGCATTACGGAGAATTTTTAGGTGAAAACTTATGAAAAGGGCAGAGGGAAATCAGCTACGGAATGCTATTGCATGACGGTTTTAACCCACGGTGTACTGGGACAGGTTTGCAATAGAACGGACATTTTTTTCCACTTGCTTTTCTTTTCTGACTGTGCACCTGCTTTTACGGACACAGGTTCTGGTACATTCCATACCATACTTTTTTTTCCCCTTCTGCTGGCTTATTGTTAAAACACGTCTGTTGTGTGCTGGTCGCGGTTGGAGTTGCGATCAGTGGTGGGTGGTTGTGGTGGAAGTGGTGTGTGTTGTGTGGTGGTGTGGTGTGTGTTTGTGTGTGTGTAGTGTTCAAACACGCGGTGCTGTTGGCGTGCGTGGCGTGCGGGTGTGTGTGTGTGTGTGCGTGTGGTGTGTGTTGTGTGGTGTGTGTGTGTGTGCAAAGTGTGTATGTGTGTGTGTTGTATGTGCGTGCGGGCGTGTGGTGGTGTGTGTGTGTGTGTGTGTGTGTGTGTGTTTAGGCAAAAAAGTGTGTAGAAGTGAAGGGTGGGAGGGATAGAGGAGGAGGAGGATAGGAGACGGATAGGTTAGCCAGACCGCAGTGGGTTTAGGGGTACAATGATGTGTTAGTGTCTGCATTCACGTGAGATGAGACTGGAAATGTTTTGGTGTTTATAAAGCACAGTAACAACAGCTTTGCACTTACTGGTATACATAAGTTTTTTGTATCATGAGCAAAAGTTCAAATAATGACAATGCTCTTTACAGTTTACATTACATGAATACCAAGCTTTCCTTTATAAAAAGAACTTTGATCACAAATTTAAATGATGACTGTATAGTGAATAAATCATAGTTTAAAGATTTCCTTTTCAGCCACGCTAATGTCAGAACAGAGTAGTAATAAGGAAGTTCGTGATAGTTGGGCTGCTTCTTAACGAAGATTTCCATTGCAACCAGCTCTCGTGTCACATTTGTCTTTTTTCTCTGGTCTACAGGGTTCCCACAGGTTCGGAATAGTTGGGAAGGTTTGGGAAAAACGGATGGTCCTTTTCCCAGTTGTGAAAGTTTGGGGAAAATGACATTTAGTGTCTATGGGTTGGGAAGGTTTGGGAAGATTGAACAAGCATCTTCAAAAACTCAAACAAGCATTTTCAAAACCAAAGAGATAGAAAACCAAACAACAAAGGTACAAACAAATATATTCTAATTGTCCGAAAATCTCCGATATGGCCTGCCGTTACCATATGTGCATGAGATATAACATGGTTGGGAAAACCGGTGCTGGGGTTGGAAAGGTTGGAAAAGGTTGGGAATTTTGTTTCTCCAAGTCTGTATGAACCCCTGGGTCTAATAGTGTTGATGAGGCTGTCCATTCTTTTTTATTTCATTATTGCGTGGGAGAAGTCACATACAGTCAATTGTGTGTGTCAGCTGATTCACGAACATGTATTTGTACGGTTGCTCGTGTTCTTGTTCTCTGCATCAGTCTCCCGTGGATGGAAGGTCGGGCTGGCGCCATGCTCCTCCTGTGTAACTGACGGTAATTTGTTTTTCTAATGTTATCATCTCGTCCTCTGACGCAGTTTCTGAATTACCACAATCATCACACACTTTCACTACCTGAGGATTTATGTCACTGGCAGCGTCAGGCGATGGACAGTACTCTATGTGTTTGATGCGCACAGCTCTCAACACAGGCAGAACTGCTTTCGTGAAAGATGTCCGACACATTGTTATTTCCTGTGTCGTAAAACAAGCTCGTGGGAGTCGGGAGGAACAGGTCAGAGGGAGTTGAGGAAGAACTTGCCTTCTGTTGCAATCTGTGTACCTCGGCCCGTCTCCTGTCCCTGGATATCTGTGACGGACATTTTCGGCGAAAGACGACAGTGCTGTCCTGGCGAGTGTGTGCGGCGGCGGGTTGAGTTGGCGGCTGTTTCAAACGCAGCACGACGACAGTCTGTCCTCGTCTGCCTTCAATTTTGAACGATGATAAAAAACAGTTCCTGCAACAAAGTGCTGAGCACACACTCAAAGAGACGTTGGAAGACCTATGACTGGCATTGCGACTTATTTTCAAGCAAAAGGAAGCAAAATAGTCGGAGCTTCGCTGAAATGCTTGTTGCCGGTAGCCATGCAAGGGAAGAGA
>JADBJO010018666.1:13047-20547 GCA_016801955.1 Conus betulinus
TGTCTCTCTGCCTGTGTGTCTCTGTGTGTCTGTGTGTGTGTGTGTGTGTGTGTGTGTGTGTGTCTCTCTGTGTGTTTCTGCCTCTCTGCCTCTGTCTCTGTCTGTCTGTCTATCTGTCTGCGCGTCTGTGTCTGTCTGTCTTCTGTCTGTCTCTCTCTCTCTCTCTCTCTCTCTCTCTCTTTTTTTGCTCTGTTTTTCTGCATGTTTGTCTGTCTCTGTCTGTTTCTCTCTCTGTCTGCCTGTCTGTGTCTGTCTGTCTGTCTGTCTATCTGCATGTCTGTCTGTCTTTCTGCATGTCTGTCTGTCTGCATGTCTCTGTCTCCTCATTTCACACCCCATAGTCACGAGTTCACAGTTTACCCTTTTCTCATACATCAATGTACCTCCCCACTCCCATTTCTGCGTCCTTCCTTCCCTCTCTTTCAACATTCCGTTCTTCTCCCTTCTTGACAAAGACGTTGTGAGCTAGGAAGAATCTCTCACGACGCCTTTGTTGTGCGGGAAAAAAGACTTCGTGATAATAAACTCGAGAGCTGTATCGTGAATGGATGGATGAAACTGTATTTCAAGATATTAAATTTTGGTCTGAAGTGGAGATGAGACAAACCAGAACCTGCACAAAAGACTCTGCTTTTTTTTAAGCGCAGATAATCTGGCGCGTCCGAGTGTCTGCTGAGAGAGAGAGAGAGAGAGAGAGAGAGAGAGAGAGAGAGAGAGAGAGAGAGAGAGAGAGAGAGAGAGAGAGAGAGATGCCCTTGTTAGAACTTTTCTTTTGGCGATATCTGAAGGCAAGTAAAATCTCTTGACAATGTGAGATGGACAGCTGATGGAAAAATCTATGTAAAGAAAAGAAAGAGCAGAAGAATTAATGGTTTTCTTCATGCCTTTTTTTTCTGTATTGTTTGTTTCATGCATCCTGTTTTCTCTTGTTCTTTCTTTCTTTCTTTCTTTCTTTCTTTCTTGATGCCTTTATTTCTTTTCTTTCTTTCTTTCTTCTCTTTCTCTCTTTCTTTCTTGATGCATCCTTTTCTTTTCTTCTTTCTTTTCTCTCTCTCGTTCTCTTTCTCTTCTTTTCTTTGTCTTTCTTTCTTTTTTCATCTTTCATCATCATCATCATCATCATCACCACCATCATCATCATCATCATCATCATCAAATCTTCTCATCCTCCTCTTCCTCCTTCTTCATCGTCATCATCGTCATCATCATCATCATCATCATCATCATCATCATCATCATCATCATCATCATCATCATCTTCATCTTCTTCTTCTTCTTCTTCTTCTTCTCTGTCTCTCTGTCACTGTATTTGTTTCCACCTCTGTCTGTCTGTCTGTCTGTCTGTCTCTGTCTCTGTCTGTGTGTCTCTCTTTCTGTATGTCGGTCGGTCGGTTGGTCTGTCTGTCTGTCGGTGTGTGTGTCTGTCTGTCTGTCTGTCTGTCTCTGTCTCTCTCTCTCCTCCCTCCCGTCTGTCTCTCTCTCTCTCTCTCTCCCTCCCTCCCCCACCCTCTCTCTCTCTCTCTCACTCTCCCTCCCTCCCTCTAACAATGCCATGCTGTTCAGATTCACTTGGAAGAAAATAATCATATTCAAATGCAAAAGCTTCTGAAAAGGTAAAGGTAAAGACAATATGCGAACAAATCGAACATGGTGGGTTAAATGTTATTGACATGCATGACATGCAAATACCCTTTTTTATTGCTGTGAGATGCCAGACTTCAAATTGCGACAGTGGAGAAATTCCAATACATGTCATATTTGTATTTCTTCAGTAGCAGGCAGAACAGTTTGCTGCTGTAATTACTGTGTTAATTCCCAAGAAATTAAAAGACTGGATGATGTGGCTAGTGTGCTGAAATGATGGTTTGATGGCTAGTTTGCACTGCTTTCTGGAAGTTTCGATTAAACCACAACCGCTGTGGAACAATTTTCAGCTACGGTACATAGTGCAGATATTGTTTTATAGCTGCGGGGTCAAGTCGGGGCAAAACTATGCTGCCCGACAATATGAAGATGGACAAATCATATCTGTGGTGCCAAATCAATCTGATAAATGTCAAACCTTTTTTTTTTAAGTGTATAGAGCTCTTTATACCAAAATAATTTCATTGTTAGAAATATTTATCAACGTACTGACACCACTTTTTATACAAACCAGGGGAAACAAACATATGCCATCGTCAGTTTAAAAGTTACTTAAGGAACAACGCTACGATTAATCAACCGCATATAGATACTGGGTTAAATGAGGTTGATAGGGTAATCCAGAAAAAAAAAACCCATCGGATATGTGTAAAGAAAACCAATTAAGGTTACTTGCGTCGCATTTGAAACTGACTCATTGTGTATATGCGACAAATATTCTGCTTGATAATTTGGTTATACGGCGTGAAGTAAGTGTCAGAAACTGTGGTGGTTTTGACCCTAATGAACACTGTTTTCTTTGCATACAGAAAAAAAATGATGTTTGGAAAATGGTGGAAGACAAGTTTTCCGTAAAACTTAAAACTAATGGCTAAAATACAGTAACAGAAGCAGAGCTAGGTCTACACGACAACTGAGCTTTCTCTAGCGACACATTACGTCTTATTGCAAAAACTGAAAATTTAATGCACAGTTTTGCAAAAACTGTGCATTTCAAATGTTTTCAGTCTTACATGCTATTTGAAATTAGCAGAATATGTAATAAGAATATGACATATTTAATACATGTCTGTGTGCGTGCGTGCGTGCGTGCGTGCGTGCGTGCTCATGTGTGTGTGTGTGTGTGTGTGTGTGTGTGTGTGTGTGTGTGTGTGTGTGTGTGTGTGTGTGTGAAATATTGATGTAAGATCTCGACTGACTTTCTTATCACTAGTAACTGTAAAAGTTGTTTTACTACTTTGCGATGGTACGGAATTCTACAAACAGTTTTTTTTTAACAGGCACACAGAGAAAATCGGACGTACAGTACTGACAAAATGACAACAAGCATCAAAGTTACAAAATATGTCACATACATTTCCATATGCAATTCATCATATCACTTGGAGAAAGCAAATTCATAGTCCTATTCCAATGAACAATTCTTTTTTCAAGCCGTCTAAGTCAAATGACACAATGTGAACAAATGAATTAGATCTCTTTAAATTTTAACATTCCATTTTCTTTAGATCTTCGTCAGTTACATTTGTTTTTCCATGCCATGTTGATAGGCCAGTTCTACAGAGACATGTTATGTTTTTATTTCATACATTTAAACTAAAGCATATACCAGTGAACACTATCATATTAACATAATTGTTTTGTTTTTTTGCCGTCAGTGACAAATGATTTCATCTCCACCTGGAAGGACAATCTGTCACTGTGTGAACACTCCGTTTTCACACCATTTGGAAGTTTTTTCCAGAAAGTGCGTGTGAATTCAGTCCCACAAACAGTAACTGATTGCGACTTCTATCGATTACAAT
Organism: Conus betulinus; assembly: GCA_016801955.1. NCBI lineage: Eukaryota > Metazoa > Mollusca > Gastropoda > Neogastropoda > Conidae > Conus > Conus betulinus. Next base: position 16,497 of record JADBJO010018666.1, read on the forward strand.
AATTACACCGGCAGTATCAATAATTTGCATTCTTAGGGGAAACTTTGTTAAGGTGAGAAATGGGTAGTGCACAAAGTCAAATTTTCTTTTCAAAATCATTCTAATTTCTTTACTGTTACTTTGAAGGAAATTATCCATAGATGGAAAAAAAAGCTTTTTAGGTCCGTGTTACCCCACCGTTGCCATGGAAACCATCTAATTTTCCATGACATGTTTTAAATCGGGAATGTTTTGTATCGTCAGCCTGATTTTCTTTTATAGTAAATTGATCTCCATGTGTAGTGAAATGTTGTTCCCACTTTTTTCAATGTATATTCCTTTATTAACGCTACTTTTTTTTGTAGCCCTATAATTCATTATTACTACCTGGCAATGCCATCATTACCTGGTTAAAATCTTCTTTACTTTAAGCCTGGAATTTGTAATCTCTTGTAGTTATGGAAATCGGCTTGTTTTCTTCCGGTGAGTTCCACATACGTTTTGTTTCGCTTAGCTTTTTTCTTTTCCTTCTCTGCGGTCAGATATTGTTTTTGTGATGAAAGGAAGGCGGATTTGTGTGCAGGTGGAGATGTCTGACGTAATGAAAGAACCAGACAGTCCCGCGGACTCCAGTTCCAGACACCTGACCATCTTTCTTTAGAACCTGCGGCCACCTGATCTATTTACTTGTGTATAAATTTATTTTTCATTCATTTCTTTCCTTCTTTATTTGTTTTTATTCATTTATTTATCTATTTATTTATTTGATCATTTAGCAATTTACCATAGTCGTTTATTTATTTCATTTGTTTATTCATTTGCTGTATTTCTTTTATTTATCAGACGCATTTACAGACGAGTCTTTTAGTACTCTCTTTTCACAGGTACTGACTCAGTTATCACCTTCTTTACTCGTGGTACTCCCCCTACCCACCCATCCCCCCCACCACCCCCCCCCCCCCCCCCCCCACCCCCTCCACGTGCTGACAGTCCAGCACCTACTTCCAGACTCATCATGACGACATCGTGTGGGAGGCTGCTGGCGCTGCTGCCAGTGTTACTGCTGCTGCACGCCGTCACTGCTGGGGTACGTCCGGGGCGAACTCGTTAGGCTGTTGGTACCATCGTCACTGGGTCTGCTGGCGCTGGTGTTGTTATTATTGCTGCTGCTGCTGCTGCTGCTGCTGCTGCTGATGATGATGATACTATTGCCGCCGCGCTGCTGCTGCTGCTGCTGCTGCTGCTGCTCATGATGATGATGATCATGATGATGATGATGATGCTACCGCTTGATGATGATCATGATGATGATGACGCTACCGCTTTTGTGGCTATGGCTGCTTATTCTGCAGCTGCTCTTGCTGCTTTTTTGTTGCTGCTGCCGCTGCCACTGCTACTGCTGCTACTTTCCTTTCCTTTCCTGCGTACGCAGGCTGATACTCCCTGTGGACACTCCCTGTATAGGCAGGCTAGGCAAGGATTAATCCCATCTGCCCAACAAAAGGTGTGCAGTTTTGTGTGTGTGTGTGTGACCGTTTTTATTATCCCGCCATTAAGGCAGCCATACTCCAGCTTCGGGGAAGCTACTACTACTGCAGCTGCTACAACTGCTACTGCTGTTGCCGCTGCTGCTACTACTGGCGCCGCCGCCGCCGCCGCCGCCGCTCCTACTGCTGTTGCTACTACTACTGTTACTACGATGACGACTACTTTTTACTACTATTACACCGACTACTAGATCTGTTACTACTGTTACTGCTGCTGCCGCTGCTAGTATTACTACTACTGCTGCTGCTGCTGCTGCTGCTGCTGCTACTACTACTACTACTACTACTACTACTACTACCACCACCTCCACTACTACCACCACCACTAACACTAACGCTACTAGTACAATTACTTGAACTCTCATGATGTCTGTCAGGAAATGTTCTCTACTGATTAGACACACATGCAAATCCAATACTACGACAAGAGGTTAGCCCTGAAATTCAGTTCTTACAGGTGGCAGTAGAGACATCTGATAGATAAAGAATTTGAATCAGAAAGAAATAAGTTTGATATGTGTTGAACACACACATAAACACGTGCGCGCGCGCACGCGCGCACGTATGGACGCACGCAAACAGGCAGAGAGAGAGAGAGAGAGAGAGAGAGAGAGAGAGAGAGAGAGAGAGAGAGAGAGAGAGAACAACACGCGCGCACACACACACACACACACACACACACACACACACACACACACACGGAACACACACACACACACACACACACACACACACACACACACACACACACACACACACACACACCACACACACACACACACACACACACACACACACACACACACACACACACACACACACACACACACACACACGCACACACACACAGAAACACACAAGAAAAAAAAAAAAAAAAAGAAAGAAAGAAAGGATAATGGTTTACTCACATTAGAGAGAGAGAGAGAGGGGGGGGGGGGAGAAGGGGGGGAGTATAATTTGAAAAAGGATCAAATTGATGACGGTAACTCCATGCTCAAGGTAAACGTTTTGAATAACATTATCACTAATGTGAACAGTTCCTGGTTCACATCAGCATGTCGGATCCACATCAGAAGTAATGGGGTAGTTTGGGGAGGGCCGTTCCATTATCCTTTTTTCCAACCAAGTCTATTTAAAATCCATGTACCATTTTTACTTTAAAAAGATAGAAATCGTCTTGCTGAATGGTTCAATGTCCACCTTGCCATCTCTAGCCAAATTTCATGGGTTCGATCATTGGTCATCCCCCCCCCCCCCCCCCCCCCCCCCCCCCCCCCCTCCCTGCCCCGTCCCCCGTGCCACCTCAATAGCATTGCGCTCACGCTGCTCATTCCGACGGTCCGTCCACAGCCCCAGCCTGACCCGTCCCGCCAGCCCCCAGTACTGACAACCCACAGGGAGTGATCTGTGTCGTCATGAGGCAGCCCACCTGAGCAGACACCGCACTGCTGCCGAGTCACTTCGGTGATGTCCACTGTTGCATTTTCCGATCCATTATACGCAGCACACACACCTGTTAAGCCCCCTACTGACGACAATAATTGCTCAATCGCGGAGCCGGCGTGGAGTGTGTAGTCTATCCGGAGAGCGACACCATGTCCTCGTCCATGAATCTGCCGATGTCGTCACCCCCGACAAAATCAAACCTAGGCCATAGATGTCGAGAGGCAATCGAAACTGAGTCACCATGTGAGCAGGGCATGAAAGGTCACAGAATTTGAAACTTGTTTACATGCTGATGGATGAGGATGAGGATGATGAAGATGATGCCACAGATTTCCACTCCTGTCTGAGACTAGACTCCACGCCCACACTTTCGCTATATATCCCGGCGTTAACAAGCCCGAGTGACACAGACACCTGCTGTGTTTGTCAGGTAACTGGCCCAACACTCCCAGAGACGCATCCAAATGGATGAATCTTGACTATGTGGTCCCAGTCTTCCCAGTTGACCCCATAGCAAACTCAACTCTTGTTGGCAGGAACAGGTATAGGCAGAAACATCTCACGAATAAATGACTGACTGGAATCGAACCTGTAACCTCCCAGCCGCGAGCCCGCAACACTAACCGCTTTGCCACGGCGGCTGGTATGTAGGTGTAGGTTGTATTTATTTATTTATTTTTTTTTGTATGCAGACTTTTATTTCCAGACGTCCGTCTAACAACAGATGAAAAACAAAAAGGCACTAGGCCTACTTGCTCCGAAGAACTAACGTAATTTCAATATGACACCGTTTACGTTGAAAACGTTGACAACTAACATGCCAAATAACGTTAACAACCTTTTACAAGACTGAAAAGGTAGATTTGCAGAAATGAACTCAATTTTACTTCCGCACTGATCAACACGAAATGAACCTAACTGACTCTGGACCCTAATGCCTTAAACTCAGTTCCAGTTACACTGCAAAACACCAACGTGCCGAAACACTCAAACATCTCCACAAACATCTCATCCTCATCAGAGACGCATTTGTTTGTGTAATACTTCAGCATCAATCGACTCTGATCCGGAGTCGAGTG
>JADBJO010018666.1:25547-28047 GCA_016801955.1 Conus betulinus
GACCGTTGCTGATGTATGTCCAGAGATCTACTGTGACGCCTTGTTTAACGTGATTGTGATGATTGGTAGTGTTTGCCCTGTTTGACGTCATTCTGACTGTTGGTGACCTGAGGTCTACTGTAATGCCCTGGTTGACGTCATTGTGATTGTTGACGGTATGTGCCTATTTGACGTCATTTTGACGGTTGGTGATGTGTGACCAGAAGTCTACTGTAATGCCCTGGATGGCGTCATTGTGATGATTGGTGGTCTGCGTCCTGCTTGACGTCATTCTGACTGTTGGTGATGTACGACCTGAGATCTACTGTGACGTCTTGTTTAACGTGATTATGATTGGTGGTGTATGCCCTGTTTGACGTCATTCTGACTGTTGGCGACGTATGACCTGATGTCTACTGTGATGGTTGGTGGTTGTGCCCTGTATGATGTCATTCTGCTTTGTGATGATATGCAGTCAGGTGTATACAATGACGCCCTGCTTGACGTCATGTTGATGGTTTGTGGTGTGTGTCCTGTTCGATGACTGATTCTGACTGATGGTTATGTGTGATCAGTGGTCTACTGTGACGCCCGTTTGACGTCATTGTGATTGTTTGGTGGGTGGTATGTGCCCTGTTAGACGTCATTCAGACTGTTGGTGGTGTATGACCAGAGGCCTACTGTGAAGTCGTGTTTGACGTCATTGTGACGGTCGATGGTATTTTGCTCTGTTTGACGTCATTCTGACTATTGGTGATGTACAATCGGGGGTGTGATTTTTGATGATATGTACCCGGTTTGACATCATTCTGTTTATGACCTATGTGACCAGGGGTGTACTGTGACGCCGTGTTTTTAACAACATCATGTGCTGGCCTTGTTGGTGGTATGTGCCCGGTTTGACGTCATTCTGTTTATGATGTGTGTGGCCAGGGGTGTACTGTGACGCCGTGTTTGACGACATCATGTGCTGGCCCTACACCCCGGCGGGCACAGTGGCCACCAAGTCATGCCCGGACATCATCTTCAACTTCAACACTGCTGGTCAGTGACCCCCCCCCCCCCCCCCCCCACACACACACACTCCCTTCCCCCACCCCACCCCCATTACCCTCTCTGCTCTTCTGTCTCATTATCAGCCTATCTGTGTATGTTTGTTTGTTTCCTTATCTTCCTGTCTCTGTTTCTCTGTCTGTTTATGTTTTCCTCTTGTGACTGTGGTTCTGACTCCCTTTTTTTTTCCCAAAAAGTCCTTCGAATGAAACTAAAAAAAAAACTCGAGGTTTGGTATGTGGACACGCGCGCATTACATCTTGCACACACAGGCAAAATCCCATCACCAACTTTAGGAAGAGAAGGGCAGTTTGGTCGTTGGTATGGGTGACACATTGCACACAGCATGCACCCGGCGTGAAAACGGGAAAGAATGAAGGAAGAAAAATGAGGAAATGATATTGACTGAACGACACGATAAAGCCTGAACGAAGCTCCGATAGTTAGCTCTTCAGTCGGCTCTACCCAGGTAGGCAGTCCGTTGTGTAAACGCGAGTGTGGATTGTAAAGCGCCTACAGCTTCGTCTCTTGCCTAGGATCGGCGCAGTATAAGTACTCTTGATGTTAATAACAACAACAATATTGATAATAATGATGTTAATAATTCGTATAACAATCATTATTGTTATCATAATTATTAATCATTATTGATATTATTATTATTATTATTATTATTATTGATACTACTACTTATTATGATTATTATTATTACCATTATTCTTATTACTGTTTTAATCTCTTTGTTGATGTTCTGGTCTTGTGATGTCTCACCAAAGATTACTGTATGTTCTGGAAGAATGTAGCAAAATAGCTAGGACACACTTAAAGACTAAACACTAAGTTCTTTCTTATTGGTTAATATGGTGCTCTCTCTCTCTCTCTCTCTCTTCTCTCTCTCTCTCTCTCTCTCTCTCTCTCTTCGTTCGTTCGTTCGTTCGTTCGGTCCCCTTCTGCCCCCCCCCCTCTCTCTCTCTCCTCCCATCTCCCTGTCCCTTCTTCTCTCTCTTTATCTCTCTGTCTCTTCTTTCACTCTCCCACCTCCCTATCCTTCTCCCCTCTCTCTCTCTCCATCTCCCTCTGTCTCTCTCTTCCTCCTCCTCCTCCTCCTCTCTCTCTCTCTCTCTCTCTCTCTCTCTCTCTCTCTCTCTCTCTCCCTCTCTCTCTCTCTCTCTCTGCAGTACCTGTGTAAACCTTTCAGTTTTAGATTATCGCCAACATCATAAAAGACATCTATGCATTTCCCACAATGTTTTGTATATTTATATTCACAACTGGTTCCATAAAACATGGCGTTAGCAAATCTTTCACCCAGAGTCCAAGACATTTTAATGATTAAATCTCTCTCTCTCTCTCTCTCTCTCTCCTCTCTCTCTCTCCTTCTCTCTCTCTCTCTCTCTCTCTGTGTGTGTGTGTGTGTGTGTGTGTGTGTGTGTGTGTGTGTGTGTGTGTGTGTAAACCAACCAATCAG
>JADBJO010018666.1:33047-34840 GCA_016801955.1 Conus betulinus
TGGGGGGGTGGGAGTGGTGTTACTGTTGTGACGTTTGCATGTCCATCAGTCGTATGTCTCTAGGGTTGTATAGTGAGAGCGGGGATGGGTTTAGCAAGGAAGGTTCGTCGGTGGGAGAGGCTGGGAGTGGGGAGGATGGGAGGCGAGAATGGTGGTAGCAGTGGTGGTGAAGGTGGTGGTGGTGGGAGGGGCATGGTGATAGCTGTGAGGTTGGTGTGAAGTGTCACACAGGTTCGGGCTGTCAGCAGCGTTGCTGGGTCGAGAGGCGGCGGAGTGACTGTCAACACTTTGACTAGCTTAAAAAAACTCTCTCTCTCTCTCTCTCTCTCTCTCTCTCTCTCTCTCTCTCTCTCTCTCTCTCTCTCTCTCTCTCTTTTCTATCTCTGCCATCTCTCTCTCTCTCTCTCTCTCTCTCTCTCTCTCTCTCTCTCTTTTCTATCTTTGCCATCCTCCGAACCTCCTGTCTCTCTTAGACTTTCACATGGCCATGGTGTGTGCTTTTTTTTTGGTGTGCGCGCGCACGCGCGCGCGCGCGTGTGTGTGTGTGTGTGTGTGTGTGTGTGTGTGTGTGTGTGTGTGTGTGTGAGAGAGAGAGAGAGAGAGATATCTTAAATATGTTCTATTTCAGTTCTAGCTACAGTGTGAATGATGAGGTTGTGGACTGATATTGTGTACTCTTCCTCATGCAGAAAAATAATGTGTAACTCTTCCTCATGCAGAAAAAATAATTCTTGTTAAATGTGCAATATCAAGAATTAATGCGTGAATGTTATTATGGTGCAAATGTATATAATCAATATTACTTGCAAGTAAGTTTTTTTTTTCATGACTTTTCCACGCAAAAAGCATCTTGGTTGACATATGATTTCATTGTGTGTATTGAAATCGCATTCATTCGCGAACAAACATGAACTGTCACAAACTGTTAAACAGGAATTACTGTATATGTTTATTTGTTGCTAACGCAGTTGACATGAGAGCCACAATAAAAGTTTAGATCATTAGCAAAAAAAAAATGCATTATTAACACACATATATGTACTGACATGGCGGATACTTTCTTTTTTTTTCATTTAGGGTTACATGTAGCAATCGAAATTACCATCTAAGATGGATGACATCATAATGCCTTACGAGAACTACACGTTTGTAGTAATTCTGGAACAACATAAAACGGTGACGAGTTTCATTTTTAAACAGAAAGGTCCGCTTCGAGTTACCTTCGTAGTATGTTGACTCCAAAAAGGTACTGAGATCAAAGTCTGTTCTAAGTTCTGCAACCTTGGAGGGGGACATGTTTTCAACTTGGGCAGATTTAGAAGATGGAAAAAAAAGGGCACTGTGATGATGTGTTCATGCGGGACATCACATATTTGCATGACACATAGCCTACTGTTATAATCTTTCTTTGTCAATCACCGACTGAAAAAATGAAAAAAAAAAAAAAACGTGTCTGTATAGTCTATATCAATGTATACTTAAAATCCGTTCTGAATTGAGAGGAGAGAGAGAGAGAGAGAGAGAGAGAGAGAGAGAGAGAGAGAGAGAGAGAGAGAGAGAGAGAGAGAGAGAGAGAATTAAAGATGGGAAAGGGGGGGGGGGGGGCATAAAAGGAAGTGGTTGGGGTGGGCGGAGAAGAAGAAAAATCTAACATCAATTCAAAACAAATTTCTAATAGAGAACTGGTTGACGTTTCAGATTTGGTTTCTGCTTTTAAAACACAAACGTCTTTATTTTTCATCTCCCATGAACTTAAGGGGTCGGAGGTTCCTGATTTTGACTGTCTGTTTGTG